>PVKU01001583.1:0-206224 GCA_004027475.1 Anoura caudifer
GGGGGGGGGGGGACCCTGCATGCACTGCATTCCTCCTTCCATTGTGTGTCCGTCTGTCAGGAGTGCCTGGCTAGCATAACCAAGGCAGGCCAGAGGCGGCACTGGCCTCTGGCCTCACCACCTAACCCTCAGTTCTAAGACATCCTCTCATGAGCTGGTTCAGGTCCTCACTTAAACCAATTACTCCGAGGGTTCCAAAGTTCCACTCTCCTGGGCCTCGTGAATCCCTCAGGGCCCGCCCACCCATGGCCACTTTGCCAGATACTCACACCTTAGCATCTGAATAGCAAACTTTGTACAGATCCTCACTTATAAAAAGAAAACTTATAAAATAGTTTTCAAATACTTGATACTCTTTTAAAAAATCATTCCTTATACCAGTCCTGTGAGTTAGGTAGGAATCTTTACCCCTATTTTATGGATAAAAAGACTCAAAAAGGATAATCTGCCTAAGGCCACACAGCTGTGGGTGTCCGATGTCAGTCTCAAAGTCAGGTCCCCTGATGCCAGATCCCACATCTGACACCCGCACACAGCCCCACGACATTATTGAAGGGGGCAGCAGTCCCCCACCCTGACTGACCCTCTGTCCCAGTGGGCTGCCTCACCCTGGAGATGGTGTAAAAACCAGGTCAGGATGCCACTTCTCAGTAAGTACAGTGGAAAGATCATGAGCTTCCAATTGCATGAAGGTCAAAAACAGGCAAAACCCAACAAAATCTCAGAGAAAATCCAGCACTGATTGGTGTAAAATTCAGGATGGTGGTTCCTCACGGGGCCACCAGGGAGGTGCACATCAAGCTTCCACAAAACTGGCCACATTCTAACTCCCCGGCCAGGTGGTGGGTACCTGGGCTGTGCAAGTCCTTAAACCCACAGGTGTGGGTCATGTGTTTGTACATAAATCACAGCAAAGAGACCACTTTACCACTGCCTAAGAGGCAGAAAGGTATTTGGAAGTGGAGGAGAGCAAATAGAGACAAGAAAAAGAGGGCCAAAGTCTGGAGAACCTGGGAAGAACCAGGGTGGGGAGGCAAGGAAAACAGAGGCTGCTCTCTAGAGCCTGATTCCAGAACTGGACAGATACATACTTAACCCCAAACTTCACTCTTAGGAGCTCAGTGGGCAAGATCTGGGTCACCTCAGTTTTCTCATCTGTGAAACAGGAACAGAATAAGTACATCCAAGGGTTGTCATAGGAATTAAGTGAGAGATATGTGTGGGGGAGGAAGAAACTTGCCTCTACAGTTTTAGGTTCTCCCGGCTGGTGTAATAACTAAGTTGAGTTGAGACAGATTAACAAGAGAAAATAACTCAAATTAATTACATACATTTGCATAGGAACTCCACATACACAGGAGAGGCAGAGACCCTGCGCTTGCGAAAGGTCAGAGACAGAAAGGGGAAATGAGGCGTACATGGTGTCCTGACGTAAGAGTGAGGTGCGGCAAGGCCTCAGTGAGGAGGAAGGCCATTGCAGGAGATAAGAAGAGCAGATGTTCAGCAAATACGAGTTTGCCCTGCCCTATAGGTAAGTCGTGGAAAGTTGCGCCTGGTGATGACTCTTGTTGTGGGCAAGGCCACAAATTTAAGTTCTTTGAGAGAGAGATCAAAGTTTCTCGTGAGCCTGCAGGCTGTCAATTGCTGTCACCTCAAAGCAACCCATGTGCCAAAGTGGCACGTCCTGGGGAGGCCTGTTCTGAACCCCTTCCCATGTGACACTCCGTGTGGTGCCGGCCACCTCATTCACGCCATTCCTTTCCTGTCTTACCGCACCTCTCCCTCCCTGGGCACCCACTCCTTCCTCCTCACAGCTCAGGCTGAAATCAGCCCAATTGCTCTTTTCCCCTTGGAGTTATTTATAACTGTGGCCGCCCAGGAGCGGCCTGCTGCCCTCAGGTTTGGGCAGCTGGGCTGGTGAGTCGCCACAGTCTGGGTCGGTATAAATAGTTCCTGCTGGAGCCGCCTCTTTTCTCAGTGCTGTGCTACCCACGCTTCCTTCTAGTGCTGCAGGAGTTGCCAGCCCCGGCCCCGGTGTTTGCTGTCTGCTGACGGGAAAGTCTTCCTCACCCTAGGGTGCATAACTCATCCTTCCGAAGTGCTGGTTATGTTCAGATCCCTGACAGACGAGGTTTGTATTCCTTTGTGTGTACCAGAGTGTGAACTGGCTGGGTTTTTTGTGTCTCACTACTAAACATGTCAACTTCAGAGAACATTTTTTGTTTATTCCAGGGACATCTAATAATTGAAAACATTTCATAGCTCCTAATATTATTATATTATAATAATTTTTCCTAATAATATAATTTCTCTTGGGCCCCATTATTTCATGAGTTCTGTTTCTCCCTGGTCATTAATGAGCCCTAATTCAAATCTCCAACATGCCTCTCTATTCTTCAATTTCCTTCCAAACCCTTCAAAATAAAAACCCCACCCTGATCCCCTAAAGCTCATGAGATGTTGAGATCACATTTAAGCACAGGAATTAGCTAATTCCTGTTTTTTGAGAGATTGTTCTGTATAGTAAGTACCTAAATTGATAGAGGATAATATTAGTAACCATTAAAAAATGGATATAGTAATACATAAAGCACTCAAATAAGTATTTGCTAAATAAAGTACAACGTTGAAAATGGCAGTTTGGAAACATTCTGGTTTTTTCTTTGTAAGTGAAAACCTGTTTGACAACCTAACTTTCTTATACTTTCTTTTTTCCCCAGCTTTTTTGAGGTGTAATTAATAAAGAAAATTCAATGTGATGATTTAATATGCCTATACCTTGTGAAAGGATTACACAATTAAGTTAATTAATACATCCATCACCTCACACTGTTACCTCTTGTGTGTGTGTGGTAAGACTGTTTATCTACTTTCCTAGAGAATTTTCAGAATTATGTGAAAAATAAACAAACAGAGTTATTTTGACATGGAATCAGAGCTGCCGTCCCTTGCACGTCTTACTCCTCCAACCTCTGGGATGTTTAAACTGTGCAAAAACCCCTGTGGACTGGGCCTAGAGCAACTTTGGGTTCCAAACACTCTTTGCGAAGCTAACGGGAATACAGATGTTCTGACTCCCAGACTAAACATTAAAGACTTTCTTTGGAATCAGTACCACCGTGCGTAGCTAGAAAATAACTCTTCATGTAATCATCCCTCTTCCCTTCCTCATGAAACCTCCTTGCCTTTGCCCCCTTGATCAGAATACTATTTTGGTTTCTGCCTGAATCCGTGCTTCCCAAATAGCTATTCTTTTGGATCTCAAATAAATGTCTGTTGCCTCTCACTGTGGCCCTTTTTTTTAGGCTACCATATACAATACAGTATTACGAACTGCAGGCACCATGCTGCACTGATGCGGACTCGACCAGCGGTGTCCATGGTGTTGTGGATGCGACGAACAAATTCACATGGACTGCAGAAGTCCTGTGGAGAAAAAGGGACAGCACAGCTACTCTCTGAGTGAGAGAGGGCCCCGACCCCTGCCTGGACAAGCTTTTATTGCTTTTCTGGGAGCATTACATCAAGGACGGTCCTCATCCATTTTACCTAGGTTTGCTTTAGGTGATTACCTTTTACAGATAACAAAGGAAAGGATGTTGTGATTACTTCTTACAGATAACAAAGAAAAGAATGTTGCAAATGCAAGGAAAAAAGTGGTTGAACTGGCTACACTCCATCCTTGGGAGGTTTAGCACAGACTTCAGGAAGTTACTTCAAAGATATGCATTAAACATTTGCTGCCTTAATTCAGGGTGAGGTAGTTTTAGCAAAAGCAAGCCTCAAAGCAGCCTAGGTACAATGCAGGCCTGGGTCCCCATGGGAAAGCCAATCTGTGGGCCTGGCTCCTGTGTGCCACCTCCCGCCTGTCAGTTTTCCAAACCAGGGCTGAGCTCCATTTGCCATTGCCATGTGGACCAGTTCCCTATACTATATATTAGATCCTAGGACTTATTCACTTACAACTGAAAGTCTGTAACCTTTGGCCAATACCTCCCCATTCCCCCCACCCTGTGGCAGCCACCATTCTATAAGTTTGACTTTTCTCTTCTCTCTCTCTCTCTCTCTCTTTTTTTTTTTTTTGTTTCCACATGTGATTGAAATCATACAGTATGTGTCTTTCTTTGTCTGGCTTATTTCTCTTAGAATAATGTCTTCCAGGTTTACTCACATTATTGCAAATGGCCAGATTTCCTTCGTGTGTGTGTGTGTGTGTGTGTGTGACATTTAAAATATCTATTTATCCATCCACTGGATTCTCAGGTTGTTTTCTTAGCTTGGCTATTGGGAGTAATGCTGACATGAATGTGGGACTGTAGATAATCTCTTTGAGACACTGATCTTGTTTCCTGTGGGTGTATATCCAGAAGTGGGATTGCTGGATCATATGGCAGGTCCACATGCAAAAGAATGAAACTGGAAACTGGATCCCTGCCTTATACCTTTACACCTCTCACAAAAATTAATTTGAAGTGAGTTAAAGACTTAAATGTAAAACCAGAAACTATAAAACTCCTAGAGAAAATGAGAAAAGCTCCTTGACATTGGTCTTGGTGATGCTTTTTTTTCGGGGGGGGGGGATATAAAACCAAAATCACTGTCAACAAAAGTAAAAATAGATAACTGGGACTACATCAAACTGAAGAGCTTCTGCACAGCAAAAGAAACAATCAACAAAATGAATAGGCAGCCTATGGAATGCGAGAAAATTTGCAAACCATAAATATGAATCCATACCTAAAATATGAAAGGAACTCATATAACTCAAAAGCAAAAAAAAAAAAATCTTGTTTTAAAACAAAGGACCTGAATAGACATCTTTCCAAAGAAAACATACAAATGGCCAACAAGATATCATCTCACACCTGTTAGGAAGGAGATCATTAAATAGACAACAGAAATCAAGTGTTGGCCAGGACATGGAGAGAAGGGAGCCCTTGTTTGCTGTGGACGGGAATGTACTGCACAGCCGTCATGGGAAATGGTGTAGAGATTCTTCAAACAGTTCAAAACAGCACCACCCTTTCTTTCACTGAAGATCTTTTCTGAGCGTGTGTGTGTGTTTATATATCTTTATAAAACCTTCTTCCTTATATCATAATTTCCACTTTTCCTCACTTGAACATTAATCTTTAAGATTTAGTATTTGATTTTTGAGTTGTACGTTATCCAGGGGCATCCAACCTGCAGCCAGTGAGCCGCACGCAGCCCAGGATGGCTATGAGTGCGGCCCAACACAAAATCGTAAATTTACTTAAAGCATTATGAGATTTTTTTATGATTACATGTCACAATGTATTTAATATTTGGCCCAAGACAATTGTTCTTCTTCCGGTGTGGCCCAGAGACTACAAAAGGTTGGACACCCCTGGAACTATGTTGATAAATATCTATGCTTTGCTTACAACCATTCCCTCAGGGCAATGTTGTCTGAATTTGGGTCTCTTCTAGGACTTATTTGTGACCCTTGTTATTTCTCAGTGGTCATAGAAACATTTTCTTATGTATTTGTGACCACCAACGGCTTTAAACAAAGAGAAATGTATTGCTTTAAACTCCCCACCCCACGAATCACCTAGTCCAAAGACATATAACCCAGTTTATAAATAGGTTTGTTGTTCTGTTTTTCAGGTGTTATCCTATAATGATTATCCTATATTATGCCATACAAGTATTTATCTAAATACTTGTGTTTAAATACGTCATCTTGAATAGTTGCTCATATATTTCATATGCCTCTTACAAATGTCTTAAAACTATTTCCTTGTATTGATTTTACCCACAGGCAGCTTTCAGAGCCTTACAGTGAACTCCACAGCTGGTGGCCCCTCGCCATCACACTGTGACCTACCTCTGTAGCTTCGCTAAACTTGGGAATCGTCAGGTTTTGAATTTCCTCTAAATCCCAACCCTTTGAGAGGTGACTGGGGAGGAACTGAGGGCACTGGTAAGTGATTAAAGGTAACTAAGTCATCTTCAGTGTTTAGTTAGAATTCTATAAAGCTCTTTCCCATCCCCCACCAGCTTTACCAAGATATAATTGACAAATAAAATTGTAAGATACTTAACATGATGATTTGATATACATATACATTACAAAATGTTTCCCTCAGTAATTACTAAGAAGCTCGTAATAGTTGGAAAGACGGAACTAAAATATTTTCTCATAAATGCCAGTGATAAGAAGGGCAAAGGGAAAGTCCCATTACATACTGTCTCCAAACTGATTAACTGCACATTTGCAGGTTAAACCACAAAGTACACCAAGGCAGGAGTGAGAAAGCCTCTGCCACTTGGTTACTGGAAGCTGGACACTTTCCATTCTGGCTCTCTGTTTGTCCATCTGTGAAATGGAGATGAAAATACCTATTTCTTAGAGATGATCTGCACATTGAAATCCATATAAAAAGTATTTCATTCCTTTTCCCTTCCTGGCCTTCCTGAACTAGTATGGCAAAGTCAGAGCCAAACGTCCACCATCAGGAAGCTTCCATACAGACAGCCCTTGGTTATCTAACAGTGGCCCAGTGGTCCTGCAGTCAGTACGATCGCGGCTTTAGTTGTATCTGCCCAGTGCTATTCCGTGAAGTCTAACTCTGCACCAGTTCTAACATAAACACACAAGGTAAATTAAAGATACTGAAATGCTTAGTAAGCTGATTTTATCAGTGGCAGGGAAACTGATCTTGTTATTTTAATAATTTGACTCTCATTGAAATTATGTCATTATTCATGTTCATTAATAGCAATATATTATAACATAGCTAAGGATTTTAAATGGTGAGAAGCACCAACAAAATGAGGTAATATGCCTGTTTAAACCTAGTGGTCTTGAATGTACTATAATCTGAATCTTTTCCTCTATGGTCATTGCATAAAGAAAACACATTTTTGGAGATCCTGACTGGTTTGCCGATAGATTTGCATGGTGCTAATGGACACTGAAGGAATTTATAAGCTTCCAAGTGGGAGACACAGGGAAGGGGGTGAGTGCTGATCCATGAGGAAGATCCTGCCTGTGAGGACAGGCAGCACAAAGTTGGGTGGGGCAGGGAGGGGGGTGCAGTTGGTGCTGCCTCAGTAGAAAGCACAGAATTGTTGCAGATCTTCCAAAACTACTAGCGTGAAGAGATTAGACAAGTTCCAAAGCACTCTTAGATCCTTTCCTTTTACTAATTCAGGGACTGTTGTAAAAGAAGTTTAGTCAGAAAACAAGCTAAGACTCTCTCAGGAGAGCTGCTGCATGTTTCCAGGGCATGGAGGCTGGGCTTCAGATGAGGACAGGAGAAAAGAGGACGGGCCAGGGGAAATGCCATCCCTGCCCTTGAGATGGGGGGACAGGTGTTAGTCACATGGAGATAAGCTAGAGGTCAAGACAGAGCCAGAACCGTGTTCCCAAAGGAAGTCACTGCACAGGAAGTCCTGCAGCAGCTGGGTGGGCAGGCCTGCAGGGAAGGTGATACGGGGGGGCTTGCCCCTACTGAATCAATGGAGAAAAGTAGGAAGGATGGTCCTGGCAAAATAAGCCAAGGTCACTGGCAAAGACAACAGGCAGGACTACATGTGGCTAGTCCAAAGAACGGTGAGCCCAGCAGTGTAATACTGAGGCACAGTGGGAAGTGAGGCCAAATTATCGAGGACCTAGAATTCAGAAGGAAGGAAATTGGTTTCTTATATTTTTATGCTTCTGGACTGGAATCACTGAAATATGCAGGTCCCAGGCTTTCCGAGGTGTGAGATCAGGGACACATACTTTGTCCTGTTGTCAGTAAAAACATTTGTGCTCCAAGAGGACGTGCAACGTTTTGCATACTCTGCTTTGCTGAAAATAGATAAAGAGAAAACTGAACTAAAAATAAATACCCCTCTAAGATAATCTTTTTAAAAAGACTAGGCTGTTCAGTCTCCCAGAGGAGGCAAGGAGAGCTGAGGTGGAAGGATGCACCGGGTCTATTCATATACTCCCCCAACGCCTTTCAGTCATCTCAGAGCTATTTGGAGTCATACAAGGTGACTTTGGGGGACTTATATGCTTTAAACTATTTTTTGAAAGGACACTGGATTTCAGCATTGGTCCTCCCCACTGACAGAGGAGGCAGCTCTTAGACACAGTTTTTCGAGGACAGGCCCTGTGACCCCTGCCAAACCCTCTCATTCCTTGAAAACTAGCAGCTCCCCTGGAGTCAGCACAAAGCAGAGGGAGTCCTCAGAATGTGGGGGTTTACATTGTGATTTCCTTGGAAAAGCTTAGGAGGCCAATTAAAGCCCAGATACTATGCACCAAACTTTGTGTTTCAGGAACTCTGGAGACAAACTAGGAACACAGTGTGCGGGCCCTGAGTATTCAAGTGAAGACAGGGCCACTGTGATTCCTCTCACCCCCTCTGATGTCCCACACAGGACGCTCCTGGGGGAAAGCAGGAGAAAAGGCTCATTTGTTTCCTGAGGTTTCCTGGGGCAGGTCTACTCCCACCCCTGCCACCAGCACCACACAGCAACCATCTGTCCCATCCTCATAGAGGGCTTCCTGCCCTGCCTGTCCCTGTCACCTTGCCTCCCACCTGGTAGGGGGACCCTACAAAGGAAGGGGGGCCTGCACGACCATTGTCAACTTGATAAGTAACAAAGAAAGGGCATCACCCACCTCCACATCTGTATGTTAATGAGAATGCCACCTATCACAGAGAACAGCTTTCCTAGGAAGGAATCATGTAAAAGTGCACGCAACGGCACTATACAAACAAGAATGAAAATAATATAAGAGAAAAATTACCTATAATCCAGTCACTGTAACAAGTGAAATATTTTTAGTTATCTTTACCCCCTACTAGCCCCTACCCAAACACACTTTATACTTACATTTTACAAAGCTTTGATCACGGGGCATATGCAACTTCATATTCTTTTCCCCTTGTCTTTGCAGAGGATTATAAGCCTTTCCCCATGGTTGCTGCTTAGCCTGACAGAGTATGTTGCCTATAGAGTGAACACACTAGGCCTAGAACACATAGGGCTCACTGACCACCCCTCCTCCCATCCATCCACCACTAAAGTTCTTGCACAACTCTCTCTAATGTGACTCCTCTTCAGGTAGAAATGTCTTTTCAGCCCAACGTGACCACCAGATTTATAGGAGTCATAAAAAGTTTAATGATTAAACTGAATTCATTTGGAGCTGGAAAAATACTCAAAAAACATTTTTCTGTTGTGCACAAAACATCAAATGGATGTGAAACCAGGACTGTTCCTCTTTTCCTAAAGCCAAGAACATATATTGCAAGTATCAGTCCTGGTTCTACCCTGACCAGGCTCTTGTATGGGCAGTGAGTCCCCTACTCGCTCAATTCCTTTGACTTACATACCAGAGATATGAGAAGAGACCCAGTACTGGACCAGACAGGGCAGAGGCTGCTCCAGTCTGGACAAACCACTGAGACAGAGTAACTTCCAAAATCCCCGTGGGTCTCCCGTCTCACTTCTGCCTTGGGCTACACATGGGCACGGTGACCAATTTCCACTGTCTTCCCATAGCAGAGATGTGCTCTCATGTGGAAAGCTGTCTCTGTCCTCACAGGAAGTTCATGAGCATTTCAGATCAGCTGATGTTCTGAGATCCCTGGAAGCGTGCCTCCCCACCTGCCCCACCAATGCTCTTAGGGCTCATCATTTCCTTGCTGCATTCTCCCATTCTGACCAGCTCCTTTCCCAGACTGTAATAGAGATGCTAGGACAGCCATCTAGACCCAGGCCAGTTTCCTCAACCCAGCATGAAGTGCCCCCAAAGGCTCTAAACTTAAATTTCCATCCAAAACATGTACAAATCTATTTATACACAGCCTCCTCTGGCGGTAAGAGTCCAGGAAGTAAGCCAATTTCAGATCTCCCACATCTACTTTTTAGATATCAGGAATCTCCTAGAAGGGCTTGTGTGTGTGTGTGTACATGTATACCTACATGCAGCCATATTTTTTGCTGGCCTTGGATGGCCTCCAGTCTTCTTTAATCCTTGAGCCAGCAACAGGATGAGCTGGCGACAGGGAAGGCTGATTTGAATGGATGGCATGGCTCTAAGAAATGAGTGCTGGGTTATAATCTCTAATAATTTTAAGCCCCTAATAGGTCTACTGAACCCTATATTTTCCTATTCCTTGTAATTTGTCTTTTTCCATCTATTTAGAGACTGGAGCCTTATAAGTTTTAATTTTATAACTTTCTGTCAAAAGCATGTTCTTATTCTGCTGAAAAACAAAACCAGTTTTTGTCTTCCTAAGAAAGGAATGAATGAAAGAAGGAAGGAAGGAAAGACACATAAGACTTTGGGTTCCAGATCATAAGGCTTTTGCCAGTCCTGCAAAACATATAATTGTTCATATAATTCACAAAGAGAAGTCCATTTAGGTAAAAAGTTAGCTTGGGAGGTGAAATGATGGTTCACTGGGTTAGCTATAGTAGCTGGTATTTCGTACTGTTTACTAAAATGTTGTCCATCTTCTAGTGGTTGTGCTTCAAGAGCTGCAGAAAATGACTGACAGTCTCCGGAGCCCCCAAGACCCCACGCAGGTATCCCAGGCACTCCTCCTCTGCAGGGAGGTCCGGCCCTTACCGGATGAGGTGCCTCGCTGCCTCAGGCACCTCATCCGGTAAGGGCTGGACCACTAATCCCGTCTAGTAAATTCTGCTGGGCAGGTGTTTCTGCGTGACCATGGAGGGAGGTCATTCTGAGCAAGATTAGATCATGAGCTTAAAATAGTCAGGAGCACAGCCTGATCCAGAACACTGGGGCTGCCAAATATATAAAGGCTGTCGGTGTGGGACGTGTTCTTGCTGGACATTAATAGTCTTGATTTTATTAAATGTGATTTTAGTACAGTTAGTTTGCATAACAATTGCTGTTTTCAGTATTCAGGTTGTTTTATTGGGAATGATATTTTTTATACTTCAGATGATTCTTTCCAAGAGCTTTGTTTATTGTTTTCAGCCCTTAATTACCTTTCAAAAGAAGAGTTTTCGCTGCACTTCTGAAGCCAATAGAATCAGCTACCAGAGTTGAATTTACAAATGAATAAATTGATCTCTGGCCTTGTAGGTTCTAAGTACTCTGCATACAAAAAGAATGTTTACTTGGTTAATTAATCATAACTGATGAGAAAATTTGTGTGGATTAAGAGTCACCGGGTTTCTAGTATAAATAATACGTTTTATATAAAAACAAAAGAGGTCAGTCCTGAGAGTCTCTCCTTATTCTTAAATTGCCAAAATTAATTAACTTCCTTTGATTAGTTCTCTGTATGAGTATTCAGCCAATGAGGGGGACCTCAGAGGGCAGGGGGCGCTCCTACCTGCAGACTCCATCGCTGCTGCCGCTAGTGTGGGTGTCCACAGGGAATAGAAACGTGAGGTGTGTACTGAACTATATTTTCTCTTTCAACTCTGCATTTTCTTTGCTGTGAGCATCAAGGGCACTCTGGATTTAAAATGTAGATTTAGCAGGTCAAACAAATCAGGCTAATTTGTTCTCTTTTTATTGACAAACAACTTTCTGAGCACTAGCTCAGTCTAATTGTCAGGGTGGTCATTAGTCCAAGTCAGAATCTGCAAGGCGTTTATGTAGAGTGAAGGAATAGGTCTGTACTCCAGAAGTGCTGGGGAGCTCAGCTTGGTGGGGTTCAGCTTGCTACTGTTCTCCCAGGGGAACCAGTTCCTGGAGGAATTGCTCTGTGGGCCTTTCTTTATCCCGGCTCACTCAATCTACAGGAATGAGGGGCACTGTGTCCCTGTGTCTGGTTTCTCTACATCAGTGTATTTTTCAGAAGAGCTCATAGGAAACCACTCTGGATGGTGCATCTCTGTGAGGCCTTCATTGCATTTCTTCCAACCTGTTTTCTTCTGAGCTTTTCAGGGGAGTGTGTGTGTGTGTGTGTGTGTGTGTGTGTGTGTGTGTGTGTGGTGTGTGTGTTTGGAATCACATAGAGAGTATGTGGCAGACCAGCATTAGAGCTTTGGTGCATTTGACTCCAGCACCTAAGAGCTGGGTGGATGCCAGGCAGCAGTGTGGATTGAAAAGGTGACTCTGAAGAGAAGTCTCCTACTAACCCTGCGTAGCTGGAATCCAAAAAGAACTTATGGGTTATGGTCCTATTTCTTCACTCTATGTAAAGTCCTCGTAAATTCTGACTTGGAGTTTCAGAACCCAGAGGCGGGAGAAAAAGAGAAGCTGAATGGTAAATGCAACCCCTCCTGCTGATTTTATTTAGTGCTGAACCTGCAACTACTGATTTTATTTAGTGCTGAACCTGCAAACAAGGAAAAATCCTTAGATAATCAAAAGAGACAGGAAGCTTGTGAAGTTCCCTCGCCCTTCCCAGAGCTTACCAACTCTGAGCAAGTATGACTGTTTACCCCAGGGAACTTCTTGCTTATGTAAATGGAAGGCATCTCCAGAGTTTGAAAAGAAGGAACTGAACTCTTGCCTAAAATGAGGGCAGCTTGCTTCCATAGACGGGGGGGAGGCAGGCAAGGATGTTGCTCATGGACCATAGGACAGTGGCCCCATAGAGTCACCTATTATCTGGCTTCTGCTTCTCTGTGGCATAGACTGGCTTGGGTACAAGATAGATGCATGTTTCTAAGCATAAAAGTCTCACTCTGCTCCTGTTAACCTGCCCTCAACTCAGCTCAGGGGAAGGAAGACCTGATGGAAATTGCTGCCATCTTCTGATGGCATTGGAATCACACTGCCCAGGGCCTATCGTTCACCCCTGGGCATGTCCCCAGCACGCAAGATTTATTATTAGTCAATGTAAGAAATGCCTGAGGATTGAGTCTATCTTTAATTTCAAGTGAATTAATCATTTGGGTGGAAGGTAAATGCTTGGGTGGCACAGGGGTGCTCATCAGTCCCATCTGTTTAAGTAGGGGCCGGTAAACTACTGCCGTTGGCCCCTGCCTGATTCTGCATGGCCTGTGGGTTAAGGTTGGCTTTTACATGTCTGAGTGGTTGGGGGGAATAGTTCAAGAAAAGAATTCCATAGAATTCAGATTCAGTGTCCATAAATGAGGTTTTGGGGGAACACAGCCTTGGCCATTCATTTAGGGGTTTTCTCTGGCTGCTTTCACCACAGAACTGAATAGTTGCAACAGAGAGCCTATCTATGATTCACGATGCTGCAAATATTCACTATCTGACCCTTTAAGAAAAAGTTTTCCACCTTCTGATTTAAAGGATTGAATCCCTTTGTGGCTCAGGAATGGAAGGAGGCGAAATAAAAAACCCTCAAAGGAATGCTATGGAACAGAATAAAACCTGTGGCATGAAAAATGCCACTAATGCTGATGTTTATTTAGCAGGACCATGGTGCAAAGGAGAAACTTAAGAAATAAGACAACTTCCGGCAGTAAGCCTGATTTAGGAGTATATTGAGAGATTGCAAATAAAGAAAGCAACACTAACTCCTCAGTTCTTGAAATTGTGTTGCTTTTCTCCCCATTCCTTAATTTGTTGTTATGCTCATCTAGTTTTAGTGTCTCTAAACATGCAGATATTAAAGTGTGCCTCAGGGTTACTTGGGGATTTCTGGGAGGTACAGAGAAAGCCTCACATGAGCTGGGCCTAGTTCATGACCGTGGTCTTGGTCTCCAGCGTCTGAGTCTCAACTTTTGCCTGACTTCCCCAGGCCACATTACCGGTGTTTCTGTTTTTGCTTTGGCTTATTGTTGACATCCTCGCATCCAGGAATTTTCTGGTTTGCACCAGCTTGCTGTGAGCAGTTCTCTCACGCACAAGATGATTGGTGCCCTAGGAAGCCTTTGACTGCTTTTGACTGCTTATAGACAACTGGCATATGGCATAGCAGTTTGGAGAATTTGATGCATCTATTCTGGTATTTTAGTGGGTGTCTGGAGTGACCTGACTTTGTCAGGGGCTGGCAAGTGACAGGTGCCGCACTGGCAGGAGCAACAGGCTGGCCTGTCCTGCTGATGGGTTTCCCTGTGTCTTGGGTGTGGCTGGCAGCTGCCCTGGTTGGACACAGCCCTGAGGAGATACAGGCCAGGCTTTCCCCGCTGAGGCTGAGGGAGCTGTCCCAGGGCTGGTGAGCCCTTTTCAGTGTTTCCGAATGTGACAAAAAAGACTTTTTGTCTAAAAACTTTGCGGGTAAGGAAAATGTCAAGCTCCTCCCTGTTTTTAACTGGAAACATTGGAACTGAGTGAAACAAGGGGAGAAGGAACTTGTTTTGGCTGAGCTCCCACCATGTGCTAACTCTGTGGGAGTTACTCTTTCTACAGTTGAGGAAATAGAGATTCAGAGAAGTTGCATAACTTGTCCAGGGTCCCAGAGCTTGTTGTAGCAGAATTTAAGTGTATACAGTTAGTCTTACTCCAGAGCGCTTTTCTTCCTTTATATCATGTTTCTTCATCTTTTCCTGTAGCTCAGGGCTTGGGCTACAGGCTGACATGGCTTTGAGTTAAACGTGAGAAAATGCTTATTGGATATAGAAAAGTCTTTCAAAATATGGGGCCCATGCAGAAGGAGGAAACAGGAAAGGATCTAGTACTAAAAATGTGGGGTACCATCTTAAAACCCTGAGAGAGCCCTGACTAGGTGGCTCAGTTGGTTGGAGCATCGTTCCATACAGTAAAAGTTTGTAGGTTTGATCCCAGGTCAGGGCACATGCCTAGATTGTGGGTTTGATCTCTGGTCAGGGCACATACAGGAGGCAACTGATCAATGTTTCTCTCTCACACCTATGTTTCTCCCTCTCTCTCTCTCTCTCCCCTTTCTTCCCTCCCCTGCTTCCTCTCTCTAAAATCTATAAAAACATATCCTTGGGTGAAGATTAAAAAAAAACACCCTGAGGTAAAGGGGGACAGGCAAGGGCTTTGTGGAGATGGGCAAAGGGAGGGGCATGAGGACATTTGTAATAGTGTCAACAATAAAAATAAGTCTTTAAAAAACTTTTTTATATAGCATTACATTGTACCACTCCCTAATAAACAGTTCTATAGATAGAGGGGACTTGGTCCCTCTGAAGGGCGGTGGCCTGGACTGAGGAATTAGGAGAGTGAGGAAAAGGATAACCAGTGAGGCTCCCAGTGGTAGTGCCTATAATTTGACTCTGGTCTCTCCAGAGAGTGTACCATAGTCTATGATTCTGTACCCTAGAGTAGCAGTCCCATTAACATCTGAGCAATACTGATATTTTTAAAATAGTCCCCAAGAATCCATGAAGTAATGGAACAAATATGTGCACACAGCCACGTCTGGGGCTTTAAAAGTGCCGGGAACTGTGGTCACATCAGCACTGGGTAGTTACAAAGTTCCGCACAGACTTGCCAGGGTAAGAGAACATGTCAGCGTTCTGTGTTCTTTTAGGTGATGATCAGTCAGGTGCAGCCACAAGAGGAGACACAGGAGAGACTCGGGGAGACAGAGTTTATTATACTCACAAGTCCTAGAAACAGGAGGGGTTCACGGGAAAGCATCAGTGCCGGTCAGGAGCGAGGAGAGTGCTGAGGCCTGGATAGGCAGACAGGGCAGGGAGGACAGGTTAAGGTTGGCAGATTCCAATAATTTCAGGGGGCTTAGGTCTGTAGGAGTGGTCTCTGGTTGCCTGCTAACTAGTCATGGACTTGACTGCAGTTGCGTGGGCAGAGAGAGGAGGCGGGGCGCTGGGTGGGTAGTTTGCATCTCGGGCTCAGTCCCCGGGTGAGTCCTGTGCTAGCTCTGGAAGGTGGCTAGCCCAGAGGAGGCAGCCTCTCTCCCCAGCCAGAAAGATTCTTTTAAGATGTCAAAACATCATAATAAACAAAATAAATTTTAACATATAAATAATACAAAGATTGAACAAGTACGATGTTACCAAAGCTAGGCCCAGAGGCTGAGAGAAAGAAATAATTCCGTGGACAGGAGAGAGAGAAGAGCAGGAATGACGCGAAAGGAGCCGACCAGGGAGAGTTTGCGCGGGATGCTGCGCGGGATTTGGGCAGGAAGGTTTCCTTTAAAATATTCTGCCTTTTGGTCCCGTTGTTTTCAGTCAATATATGCAACCTACAAATCAGAGAAATGTGCATGTAGAAAGTGCCTTGGGAGTTTAGCGTGTTAAAGAACAAAATTCAACCAAGTATTTGAGGATCTAATTGGCTTTATTAAGCAATTCATGAATTGGGAAGCATCCCATCTAGCAGCGAAAGGGGCATACAGAAGAGATGTAGAAAACTGGGAGGTGTCATATACAGGAAGAAAGTGGGACTAAGAAGTCAAGAGTGGATTCTTCCAGGCAAAGACACCTTCCCTTGAGGGACGGCCAAGGGTCTTAGCAGGCAGATTGTCTCATCAGTGCTGACCAGACAGCTCCAGATTGATTGGTTAAAATTCAGGCTGAAACTGCAAATAGATTAGTTATTAAGCTTTAGTTTGGTGAGGTAGCTTAGCAAAAGTGATTCCATTTTGGCCCACTGTTTCTTTCTTTTTTTCTTTATTCAATTGGAAGGTCAGAAGCAGCTGGATAATAAACTCTGCCCCACAAGGCCCTACCAGGCTAAAGGTCAGGCCCATCTCTGAATCTCAGACATTTCTGGCTCAGTGTCCACACAGTGGGTGCTTGATACATCCCTGACACGGGGATGAGTTACGTGAGTCATGGGTCCCTTTGCAGGGCCCATTGAGAATCTTAAGGAAACAAGAAAAATATGAGAAATAGGAGAAAATGTTTACTCTGTAATAAATTTGAGGAGTTCAAGTGACTGAGAGTAATCTCACAGGGTGATCTGATCCTAAATTCTTAACTGGGCAGGTCATGGTGGGTAGTCACGTTGCAAGTCTGTAACTTCTTTCAAGCTTTTTTTTATCTTCCCCTGAGGACATGGGTATTAATTTTAGAGTGAGAGGAAGGGAGGGGGACAGAAGGGGAGAGAAACATCAATGTGAAGAGAAACATTGATCAGTTGCCTCTTGCACCCCCACCTGGACTGGAGACTGAATCCATAACTCAGGTATGTGCCCTGACCTGGAGTTGAACCCGTGACCTTTCGGTTTAGAGGATGAGGCTCCAACCAACTGAGCCATACCAGCCAGGGCTCAGGCCTGTTACTTTTTTAGTAAAAGTTTTACCTTTGCCTTAAGCAAGCCCTGTTCATTGTTCTCATGCATCTAGGTTAACACATCTTTAAAATGCCTGAATAATTCTCTTTTCAGATCCCTCTGAGCCATAACCACCTTCAAGGGAGCACTGATTTTGATTTTATCACCCAAATGCAGTCACAGAGATTTCCCCACCCTGCTTCTCCTACCTCCTCTCCCACATTTCTGTAATCTTCCTTACTTCCCTCCTTAATTCCAAATGTATTAAAAGAACTGAAAAACTGCCATTTCTCCAGAGTATTTGAGATCTTGTCAGCTTGGCTCAAGTAAACTAAAAGTTCTCAACAGGTTTGGATGTCCACATATCCACTGAGCGACTCCGAGCTCCATCCTTGAGCTGCCAGGGTAAACCCATGATTACCCACTGTCTCAGTACGTAACAGTACTCACCTATCTTCATTAACTCTCCTTCAAATGTGAAAAGGGTGGTATGATTTTTGCACTAGTACATGGTTTGATGTGCAATGTAGAGCTCCTTTTATCTGGGTCATAAGCCCCTATTTTAGCAGATGGCAAAAAGATTGAACTTTCCAATTCCATGTCATTCAGCCACATTTAGAGTTTAAATTAATTAATTCAAGATTATACCCCCTTTGTTATTATAATGACCTCTTACTGTGTTGGTGAGAGAGGGATTCTGCCCTAGGGGTGTAGGGATGGCACTAGGGTCAGGGGCGGGGAACACAGGACCCCAAACCCTGGACAGAAGAGATAACAGCCATGAATTAGTCACCTGCACTCACAGCCCAGGGGGAGAAGACATGCACCGTGCAGGGCCACAGAGGAATTGCATTTGGGAACAGAGGGAAACACCAGGGGCTGTGGCAGACACTCTGCGCACCAAAAGGATGTGGTGCCCCCTAATTCCCACAGGAGGATATGATTGGTTTGTTTGAATAATTCTGTGGCCTGACATAGGAAACATCCAAACCTGTAGAGAATGTTTATGAGTTTATTTGAGCCAAACTGATGACAGATGCTGGGGAACAAGATCTCAAATGCTCTGGGAGAATGACAGTTTGCAGTTTCTCTTCTGCATCTGAAATTAGGAAGGGAACCAAGGGAGATTACCTGAGGGTAAAAGATCAGATTACAGGCTAGTTAATGAGATTATTCGCTCTCCTGCACGCTTTAGAAAGAGGGTCTGAAAGGGGGCTTTTCAAAGGTGTGTTAGCCTCTAAGCACAAGAACAATAGAGAAGGCTGGCTTAAAAACCTTCACTGAAGAAGTTACAGGCCTGGGGCCTGACGACCCCCCCATGACCTTCGCAGTTAGGAATCTATGATTTATTACAGCACCTCTTTTTCATCCACCAGGAATCTGAAACCAGCACTCAGGGGTATAAGCACAGACTGCACTTGGTCCTTGGGGGACAGGCGGGGGGAGGGGAACTTGTGGTTAGGCCATTCAAGGTCCTCCTGATCTTACCGGGTGTCAGGGCAGCACATGACAGTGGACCTTAATTCTAGGCCTCACACTACCCTGTCTTCTCCTTCATTTTTCTCAGGGGTGATCCATGTTCCTGGGGTGCTTATAAGTTATCCTGGCAGTCAGGGAAGAGCAGCCACCTCCCCTCTCTCTGTGACCAGTTGGCTGGTCCAATCCCAGATCTCTCCAGCTGGCCTGCTGTCCAGCCCCCTGCACAGACACCCATTTGTGGGGGCTCAGGCACTACCACCACCCCGCTTTGATTGTAGTCTCTGCGAGGTGGCCTGGTTTCCATCGGTGCTAACACGTCCCTTAGTCATTCTTAGTCGTTCCTAATCTCCCTTTTTACATCTGACTCATGCAAGACTGGGGCCACACCCATGGAGGACCCAAGCAAAAGGCTGCCCTTCTGTTCTGGGATGCCCTCCCCCACCCCCCAGCTTATCCCGTGTCAGGGTCTTGGGTATCCACTAGATCTGAGCTCTACAAACAGTTTTTCCTTGCATGCTAAAGTCTTTTTTCCCTTTGGGCAAGAACATCATTGTAATTTATCATGCATACTTCCTTCTCTACAGTTTACGGTAAAAATTTCATGCTCTAGTCTTCAGGATTTTTGGTTCATGATATGCAAAACCAAGTTTTGTTGAAAACAAAGGAAAAATCTTTCTCTTTCAAACCCCAGGTTCTTATTAAAATTTGATTTTAGATTATCAAGAATTGTCTCAACTCTTAGTCTTAAAATAATCACCTCAACAAGCAATTGATA
Source organism: Anoura caudifer (assembly GCA_004027475.1). NCBI lineage: Eukaryota > Metazoa > Chordata > Mammalia > Chiroptera > Phyllostomidae > Anoura > Anoura caudifer. The sequence continues at coordinate 19,333 of PVKU01001583.1, forward strand.
TCTTTGTTCTAAGGCAACGATTGAACTGTCCAATACTGTAGTCACATGTGGCAATTTAATGTAAACTTTAAGTTAATATTGATTTAGATGAAATAACATTTAAAAGTCAATTCCTTAGTTGCAGTAGCCACATTTCATGTGCTCAACAGCCACATGTGGCCAGTGGCTACCATTTTGGACAGTCGGATACAGAATGTTTCCACACTACAGAATGTTCTACTGGCCATTGGTAGCCTAGAGCAGGGGTCCCCAACCCCCAGGCCATGGGCTGGTACCGCTCTGTGGCCTGTTAGGAGCCAGGCTGTGCAGGAAGCCCTCAGCCTGAGCTCTACCTCCTGTCCCCCACCATTCGTCCATGGAAAAACCAGTCCCTGGTGCCAAAAAGGCTGGGGACGGCTGGCCTAGGGTACGTGTGCCTTTCCCTTGAGAGCCATGAGTTTTAAGTGAAGGGCAATATGTGAAGAAGGGGTGACGATGCAGTTGCTGAGAAAGAAATCTGTTAATATCTCAAAATGCTATCTTGCTACAGTAACTTCGAAGAAAGTTTTGAGCTTCAGAAGCGTAAGTAACCTCTTCTGATGAGATTCCCTTCATTCCTTGGTAGAACAGCATTGCTGATGGGCTGGGGGGCGGGGGAAGCTGCTGCCGACCAGTCTGTCACCGACGGCTTGTACCATGGGCTGCCACCTCTGAGCAGCTCTCTGGTGAAGAGCATTTTTGCTTCATGGCTCCACCTGCCCCCACCACTGGTCCCACAGAGCCCTCAGGTGTGTGGAGAAGTACTTTATACCTATAAAAGCTGTGCTGGGCATGGGGGTCTTGCCGCTTTGTTTTCATTGGTTTCGATATTGAGGGACTCTCCGAGCTCTCACGCCCTCCAGTCTTGCTTGGCCCCCTTCACTCAGGTGGCAGAGCAATCTGGCCCCACGGCCAGTGGCTTTTCCCAGGAAGGGTTTTTGCCTCCAAATGGCTCAGCAGGCTAATTGGGGCAAAGCTTATCTGCTCACAGCTGGTAGCAAAACCAACATTTGCTCTTTTCCATTTAATAAACAATAATGATAGCAATGACGACACGTAAATTAGGTCAGCAGCTGAGTTCCGAACACCCCTGTTTACAACATGTGTTGTCAGACGTAATCCTGGCAACTATTATAGCTCCTAGGCACCAGCGATGCACCCACCTGCCGCAACTAAAGAACTCAGGGCTCAGGAAGCGCAGAGGTCAGACTCCTGGGTGGTCGTGTCAGCACTAGCTCACAAACTGTAGCAGTTATCTATGGCAGCATAACAAATTACCTTAAAATTTGGCATACTAAAATAATAAACATTCATTATCTCATACAGTTACTAAGGCTCAGGAATTTGGGAGCAACTTAATTGGGTAGTTCTGGCTCAGAATTTCTCATGAGGCTGCATAAGTATTGGCCGATGCCTTGACACTCTGCTGGAGGGGGCTCTCCTTCCAAGCCCCCTCACACGTCTGTTGGTAAGAGACCCACCCCAGGCTTATCCACGTGGGCTTCCCCACGGGCTTCCTCACAATGTGGCAAAGGACTTCCCCCAGAGGGAACGAACAGTTCAGGAGAGAGGGAGAGAGAGAACCCAAGATGGAAGTCACAGTCTTTTTGTCACGTAATGCAGGTGTGCCATCCATCACTTTGCCATATTTTCTGTTCATTAGAAGTGAGTCATTAATGTCATCACACCCTTGAGGGGAAAAGAATAAAGCTCCACCTCTAAATGCAAAGAGTAACGAAGAATTTGTGGACATTTTCTCTAAAACCACCTCCCAGGCCTATACCTTTGACTCTAAAACCTTCACCCTAATGTTTTTCTGTAGTAATGCCAACACCCCCCCCCACGTAAGTCCTTCACTTCTACCTTCCCTAGCTACAAGGCAATGACTGTTGGACCCAGCCTTGACCCTCTTTTAGACCCAGAAGACAAGGTTGGACCATGACCACTGGGTCAGTTCCTTCTGCCTCTGGGTGCTGCCTGGGATTAGGTGGATGCAGGGGTCCTGCCTCCCTGCCACCTGAATCAACTCCAAATCCAAGAATTGCCTGAAGCCAGTACCAGGTCTGGAAGCATGGAGTGGGATCAGACAGACAGGTCCACTATATCCAGGGCTGTGCGTGGTGCCACAAGGAGTAGGGGGTGCCTCGGTGGTTGGACAATGACGTGGAGAAGACAGAGGCCCCCGTGTAACATTGTGGCATTGATTTTAAGCTGTTACCTAGAACTGAATCACAATGGTGATTAAGGACAAGTTTTTAAGATTCCTAATATCGAGAACATTTGAATAAGTTTTCTTTGTTGATTATAAATAGATCACATTGGTATGGCACTGATCTGGAACTTTCAAACACTATGCTGACTGGTTACGCAGAAGTCTTCAGTACCCTTCTGTGTTTAGCCACTTTCTGAAAAATCAGTTTAACAAAATAAGATTGTTACACTCTCCTCTACATCATTAGGGACTGCACATCAAGAACTATTTCTACATAATAAGTAAATTATACCACAGTATTTCAGGTGCCGGCACAGTTATCCTGTTTGCATAAGGATGTCTATTATGAACACGGTACAGCATTACCCTGTTTATTACTTGGTTCTTTTAGGCATTTGTGCTGTTCCCTTGGAGAGCATTTCTGTGAGATGGAGGGCCATTTCCAGTCATGAGTAGCAGCCCAGATACCCTGGAATATAACATGCAGGTAGGACTGGTCTTCCCACTTGTCACAGACGCACCCCAATGCAAACTGCTAAGGGAGTGTCCTTGGGTCTATAGGTCAGGTCCTCCACACCCTGGCCAGTGGTTAACAATTTATGAGATAACCAGGTTGTTTTATAATGAGGCGTAAACCCAATGCCTGCAAGGTGAGTCATGCTTTCTTACATCAGAAGAGCACCATGGTCTCAGCTGGTATCAGTTTTGGTTGTAAACTCAGCTGAAATTCCCATGGCCAGGAATGATCTGGAAGAGAGGCCATCTACTCCCGGCCACTTTGGGGGCCTCTTAGAGAAACACCCAGGCTGGCAGCTCAGAGACATGTGACCCCTGACCCATCTACAAATAGTGATAGAAAGAGAACTCTTTAAGCAGAACTCATAAGAAGACTTTTTTTTTCAATCGTGTATTTCTCCCCTGATTATTTAAGCAATACAATTGTTTTTATTTAAAAAAAATAAAATATAGAAAAAATTAAAAACATGAAAATCAATCATAAATTTGCTTCAAAATAATATGGAGATGGGGAGTGATAGGATTGAGCAGGGCTAGCCGCAGGTTGATGGTGCTTGGGGCTAGGTGATAAGAACTATTCTGTTTGCTTTTGTATATGCTCTCCAGAAGTCAAAAACAAATTTTTAAGTAAAATGGGAAGAATGGTTAAAAAATAAGAATCATGACCTCCCACTAGGACACAATCACAGTTCACATTTTGGTTTATTTTTTCCAGTATTTTCCCTATGCATATATGTGTTATATCTGTACTTTTAAAGGAAAATTGGCCTCACACTATACATTCACCAGGTACAGACACTATAAGGGCTGGGAAACTTGGACTTCCATACAGAGCCGGAAGTCTGAGATGTTCTGAGCAGGCTTTGAGCTTGAGATGTTGCTCTGATTATTATGGAATTTTTTAATACTTGAGAGGGCAGGGCTTGTAAACACAATTACTCCTAGTTTTCTCCCCCAAAGCCATGTGTAAATAATACATAGAAATCTTCAAAATGAATATTTTTTTCTTTTCTGTTTTTCGCTGTGCTTCTGTAGGCTGAGTGACCGTGAGCTCAAGGTGGCTCATGGAGAGCTGGTGGGCATGCAGCTGCTAATGGAAGATGTACTTCTGAGTAATTATCATATGACCATGGAGGGTCCCCAGGATGGCAGGCCACACTAGGCAAAGATACACAGGTATTCTTGGTGAACAGTCTACATAACTGGCCAATGCTGTATTGTTCTGAAGGACCTCCCTAGTTTGGAGGTGGACTGGGAAGCCACATCTGTCCCATTACCTCTCCCAGTGGGTCCTGGGACTGTGCGAATGCTGCACAGGAGGGGCGATGAAGTGGCAGTGGCCTGTGAAAGCCACTCCAAAGTATTTCTTTCACAGTAAGTTCCATGATCCGTGGTATATCCATCTCTTTTAATTTAAAAAATAGAACAAAGGGTGTGAGAGGTCCATTGAAAGCAAATAGAACAAATACTCCATTGTTGGCTGCTTTTTGTTGTGACCCACACATTTGGGACCAGAATTGGAAGGACCCAGGGGAACATCTGAAGCCTGGGCTCCAGTCTTCATCACTCAACTAGCCTGTGGACTCCTAGGCAAGCTCTCCCTCCCTTGGACTTGCCCCTCTGAACTCAAAGGTACCTAGAGCCACCAGCCCGCCTGGTATAACTGGTAACAATTGTGCATGTATCTGGAACCAGACAGAGACTTGTCTGGACAGAGGAAAAGCTGGCTGGTACTGCTGTTTGAAAAGCCTCCTTTCCAGAACTATGCTCACTGCGAGATGCATGCACTAGCATCTCCATTTCCTCTCCTTCTATCTACTGCTCAGAAACTGCAACCTCTTTCCTTCCCCAGCTCATCACTCAGACCACTGTCATCAGGAATGCAGTGGTCCTTGTCACTAAATCCTCTGGGTACTTTTCAGTCCCCTTCCAACCCAACCCCATGGCAGCATTTGACACAGTGTCCTTCTTGAAGCCTCTCCTTGGCTCCCTAAGCATAGCTCTCTCCTAGTTTTGCTCTGACATTGCTGGCTGTGCCTTCTCAGACTCCTCTGTAGACTCTCCTCCCTGGGCCAGTCCCAGAAATGTTCTTCGGGTTTTGTCTACTTCTGCTCCCAGGGCTGCATTTTGACCTCCGTGGCTCCAGCACCGGTGTCTTTGTGGGCCCCTTCCTCCGTCAAAACAATGCAAAGTTACAGCTTGCAACTATGTTAATGTAAAGAAAAACATATTAACATCATATATTCAAATGTTTCATTCAACCTAAATTTTTTTTTAATTTTAAAGGAAATTAAAACATTTTATAGACCCTAGGCACTATGCCTTCTGTGCCTAATCAATAAGTTGGTTCCATATACTATGAATACTCTTGGCTATGATTGAAATCTGTTAGGAGTGCTTTATGAATTACGAATTTCCTTAATCTTCACAATGATTCCATGAGGTAGGTACTTCCGTTATTCTTATTTTATAGATAATACCAAGGCTTGGAGAGGTTAAATGATGCTCCCAAAGTCACATGCCTCGTGAGGAGAGAAACCCGGACGCCAGCCTAAGAGCCTGGCCCTGGAGCTCCCTCATGCTCGCCTCTCCACCGTGCACTCCACGCCGCATGCTCTCCTCAGGCACACCTACCACCCTCTATGGCTTTGATGACTTTACCTGTGATGACTCCAAAATCTGCATGTTCAGTCCAAACTGCAATCCTGGAAAGTTCCCATGCTCAGCTGCTGGGTCCCTCTCAGAAACAGCGTGTCCCAAACTGATCTCATTTTACTGCCCTTGCTCTTGCTCCTCCCTCCATATTCCCTGTTAGTTTACCACCACCAGCCCTGTTGTCCAAGCCAAGAAAGCTAGACCCCCATCTTTGACTTCACTCTATCATCCCCTATCGTCAGACACCAAGTTTTCCTATCCTATTATTTTAATACTTCTCAAATTTGTCCACTTTTCTCCATCCTCCCTCACCAGCCCACATCCACCAGTCCAAAATTGTCATCAGCTCCTAATATGGGGCTACTATCATAACCTCCAGCTGGGCTCCCTCTATCCACTCTTGCCTCCTCCCACTCCGTTCACCAGGATAATATTCTTAAATGCAAACCTGAGTGTGTTACTTCCCCCCACAATTGATCAGTGACTTCCAAACACGCTGAGAACAGAGTCTGCATGCCTGAACCAGATTCACAACCTGACTCCTGCCAGTGTTTCTGCCCTCAGCTTCTCTCATGTTGACAGAGGCACTGCACTCTCTCTTCTCAGTTCCTTCCTGCAAGTTGGTCCCTCTGAAGGAAAACTTCCTTCTTCTCTCACCTTCTGCTTTGTCATCTCATTAACTCCTACTTATCCTTCAGGTTTCAATGGCCAAACCACTCTTTCGGAAGCTTTTTCTGACCTTCCATCTTTAAGAGAATACCCCTCCCTGCCAATTAGGGTGCCTCTGCCATAAATAGCAGGTTATCTCACTAGCCTGAACTTCAGTTAGAAATGTGGATTCATTTTTCAAAACAAGTTCAGAAGGAGGCAGGTGAGGTTTGGGGTAGCCCCTCAGGTGGGTGCGGGCGCCCAGCTCTGCCATCCTGGGTGTGTCAGCAAAATGCCGCCCTCATTTTTGTAAGGTGAAAAGAGAACCAAAAAAGCTTTCTCCTTAGGGGCTTTTTAAAAAATCAAAGATAAAAATCCTTTCTAGAAGCCTTCAAATAGATTTCCTGTGTCTTACTGACACTGAGTAACCAGTCTACTTCAGGCCTCTTGGTTGGAAAGGACATGGGTTAGATGTGCCATCCAAACTCTACCACAGAATTAGACGCTTCACCCAGGAGGGGCATTTGTAGAGCTGGGTACAGACCAAGTAGTGCCAAGACCAAGAAGCGTGCTAGGTCCCTCTCTTCACCATGTTTGGCCCTGTTTCCGATGGATTACCATCGTTCCCAACACCCCCACCTCCTCCGCCTTGTTCTTTATCCTGTCTCCTGCTCCTTCTCCCATCCTTTAAAACCCTTAGGAAGAGAAGATTTCTCTTGATACAAGACTTCTCTTGATTTTCAAACTGGTTTGAAAATGCAATGGTTCACTTATGCATGGTTTTTTTTGTTTTTTGTTTTTTGTTTTTTTTTTCACAAACATACAGTTGACTCTGTATGTCCCTGGAACTCCCACCTGCACAGGGGCAGGTGCCCCTGACCCCCATGTCGTTCAAGTGTCGACTACATATTAACAAGGCCAGTTGGCATTAAAATTAGTATTTATTTTAGTTAGCTTTATTTTTATGATCTGTCTTATTTAAGAGTGTTGAGCTATTCTTAGACAACAGGAAACACAGGAATTTGCACTGGGTTTCCTGTCCCTGCTGTGCCACCAGTTCTATGACTCTCGGGCTTCAGTCTCTTAAGCTCAGAGAAAGTGATGGATTACCTCAGGGCCTTTAAAGCTGTGGTCCCGGGGCCCCGGGTTCCTCACAGGCACTGTGGGGATTTTTGAGCAGAGGGACCAACTCTGTGGCCTGCAGGCTGCCACCTCCTGTCACCATGATTGACCTTGGTCTGTTGGATATTTGGGGCCACTGCCTAAGATTCACGGGACAAAAGGTTTCTGAAATAAGATAAATCCAGAACTGCATGGATTACCTGGTTGTTGAGGAAGTTGGTGACAAGGTTGAGGGGTCGCCAGGCATCCTCAGGAGCTCACTCTCACCTGGTCTTGTTTGCCACCTGGCCCTCTGACCAGCCCTCTGCTGGCAGCCACACCTTTCTTCAAATATGTTAATAGTACTGAGCTAGGATCCAGTTACACCAGCAGTTCTTCCTGTTCCTACCCAGGAAACTTGAGCATCTAAGGAACTAATACCTGATTGTTCTCCAAGGCCATTCTTGCCATAACATCATGATCCAGATTTGCTGGCTTCACCTGCAAAGGGAAGCTCCTTTTCCTGTGACTGAGCCAGTTGTCAGACTGAGGGAGTGGACACAGGTCCCCATTCTATCTGTCATCCTCTGGGTGACTGGCCCTCAGACCACTGGCCCCTGGAGAGCAGGGACCTGAAACCCCTTTCCCTCCACTCCTTCCAGAGCTCATAACAGCCCCTCCACAAACACTTATTTAAGAAAAACACCAATGAGTGAACGAGCAAATGATAATTTTCAAGTAAAATTGTCTATTGAATAATAAGTTCCAATTAAGAGACATGTTCTCTGCATAACGTTTAAAGCATGACAGAAGGAACAGGAAGTAAGAGTAACTTAAGCTTCCTTTTCCTTGCCCATCCAATGGCTGAAATCCCCAATTTAAGGTTATGTTATTGCTCTACCATATGGGGAATTAAATCTCAAGTGCTTGAAAAGCACTTTCCAGAATGCAGAGGCCAAACATGAAAACCTTAATTTTTCAAAGGCATAGAGAATATTAGTACTGAAGTAAAAGAGTGTTAAAGAAGTGGTTCAGGGCTCAGGCAGAAAGCTAAAACTGAGTCCTTTCCCTCCTGTCTGCTCAGAAAGGGTGCTTTCCCTCTCTAAGCCCCGCGTGTGCTACAGGTCTGTAACCCACTCCTCCTGGGGAGAAGAGTCATTTCCAGAGACTTCTTTCTGCAAGGCCTGCAGGTAAAAGTCTATCCTGTCTGGATCCATGATCAACAAAGAAGAATTTCTGTAATGCTTTCAGGCAAATTTGTCCAGAGCACCGGGATTCAGAAGTAAGTTCCTGAGCAGCCCGGAGGCCCCCAAGCTTTGGGGAGGCCCGTGCACCGCCCTTGCTTTGATGAGGTCATTTCTGATGCTGTGGAAGCAGCTGGAAGTGCTGAAGGAGCACTGGGGCCGCCTTAAGCTGCAAGGCCAGGACATCATTTCCGTCTCTCTCCACAAACAGTCCTCAGAGCTCTATGGGTGGGTGTTGCTGAGGTAGAAACTCATGTGAACCTGGGGTTGGGCAAATTCCAGCCCCTTGCTCTGGGGGTGAAATTTGGTTCATGAATCCCGATACAGCCCGGCCCACTGATCCCAGAGGGAGCTGGGCAGTGTGTCTCTACAAGTAGCCCTTTACAGGAAAAGCTGCGCTCTGCAGACTGCAGGGACAGCTCTGGCGACACAAGGCAACACTGCATAATATTTACCCAGAGTTCTGTCCCTGGGTGCTTCTAAAGTGTCTCCACCATGCTGACTCTAAGGTTTGTAGCTCGTTGGTTCGCAGCAAGCACTGGGTGGGGAGACACTGCTGCTGCAGATTCCTGCCCATTCTCTGCCCCATTAGACCCAAGTGCCGTGTCTCTGAGAGCTTCGTGCATGGCAGCCACAGATGTGTATAGTGCAGAAGTATATTAGTTCTGCAGGGAATGGGGGTATTTTCCCAACTGCAAGCCCTGGCTGGGATGACTTAGCTGGCAGGAAGGACACATTGCTTTGGCCACGTGCCTGTCACCCAACAAGCATTCACAAAGCACCTACCCACCTCACAGGACCTTGCTGAGCACAAGAAGGGTTGCTTTGGTGAGGTAGTGTGGGTTGTGTATCTTATGGGTTATTAACAGTCAGCTTCCCTGGTTACTAGAGAATGAGACTTGTCAGTATTTTGAAAAATAAAGACAGAAATTAAGTGTATCCAATGGGAAAAGGCCTCAGGGTTTAAGACTGACTAAGGAAACGGCAGATGTGGTTAATTTACATGTTGATGTGAGCGCCTGTGATGGGTTGGGAGGTTTATATGTGACGACAGGAAACAGAACAGGAATGGAAATAATTGTCAGAGAATCTAATGAGAAAAAATGTGTGTTTGTTTGTAACTTCTGTCTCTCTTTTTTAATGGAATTAACATTTCGTACCCAAGCCTGAAAGTTCTAGCCAGGAAGATGGGGAAAGAAGATGAATTTGAAGAACTTATAATAAGTAGTCAGTCTATTCTTCCCCCAGAGGTGCTTCAGAAATTGAAACAAAAACTCAGCAGGTATGCAGGAGCTGTTTTGAATTTGGCTTTGAAATTTTCCTTTATGCCATTAACAGATATACCCAAGTAGTGGGGTTTTTTCCTATGAAGTGGAGTGTAAACTGAAGGTTTGTAAGTCATTGAACAGGCTCAGAGGGAACTCAGTATTTAAAGGCATGTAGGGCTTTGAATAAGCTAATAACCACCACTTAATGTCTCAGACATTAATGTCTTATATTAACTATTAATGTAAGTCTAGATTTTCATATTTTAATTTCCCCAAATTAAGGTGTACAACCACAAAAAAAGATGACGATAGAAAATATAATCACAAGCATCCGAAACATAAAATCCAGCACAAAGTATCCCCACCACAATGCACACCTCTGGAAATGAAATACTTAAAGTCGGTCCTGTGATTGCTTTTCTGAGAACAAGACAACACCATGCACACTCAGCACGTTTGGTGTGTGTTGGATGGTCTATGTGGAGAGATTGTTTTCCCAAGTGTCTGTCCACCTTGGTTCTGGGACACAAGCTCTGTGCAGCTGTGCTTATCGTGACAGGTGAGCAAAGCCTCTGGCTCCTTGGGTGTCAATGCTGAGGTGCGCAAGATGTGCATCTACTGAGCATCAAGGAGAAATCAGCGCTCCACCCCCAACACATACATACCAGTCCCAAGCAGTGTGTGCTCCGCAAGCATAATGTGTGAAGTAAGGGCTCACGGTTCTTGGAACAGAGTTTTCTGTTGGCTATGCATGGAGTTTTAAATCTTCTCATGAAATCATCCTTGGTGTCTAAATCAAGTTTCAGACCTGAGGGCTCCTCATATAATAACAGATCACAAAATTCATGGCCACATTTAGAGATGCCAAAACACATGAGGTCACCTCAGACACTGAGCACTTTGCAATTTAACAGAACTTGGCAAAAAGGGTTGTGTCTTATTAGTCAGAATGTAGGCCAAGAAGAAAAGATGTTGGTCTCCAGAGAGGTGCATCTACCCCCACAGAAGCACTTAGGAGCCCTGGACAGGGACCTGTCCTTCTTCCCCGGGGGGAGAGCAGCTGACCGCCAGGACCAGCCGAAGGCCCTTCGGCAGGAGTGTGACTTAGAAGCCCCAAGTATCAACTAAAAGTGGAGACTGATTCTCAAACTGCTTACTCTAGCTTCAGAAACTTCTGGAAAATCTTGAAATTCATATGATCCAGGAGGTATAAAGAAAAGTTACCAGAGAGATAACACTGGTTGTGTCAGAAACGTCCAAGGAGCAGCGTGCTCTGCCTACAGGTAAAGTATGATTATCTCCCAAATTAACATTTACTGCCCTGGCCAGGTGGCTGGGTTGGTTGGAGTGTCATCCCATACACCAAAAGTTTGCAGGTCTGATCCCTAGTCAGGGTACATACTTAGGTTGACAGTTCGGTCTCGGTCAGGATACGAACGAGAGACAACTGATCAATGTTTCTCTCTCACATCAACGTTTCTCTCTCTCATTCACTCTCTCCCTTCCCCTCTCTCTAAGAATCAATAAACATAACCTTGGGTGAGGATTAAAAAACTAGCATTTACTCTTTTTTCCTAATTATAAAAGCAATCCATGTATCTATATTCAGGGTAAAAAAGCTCTATAATGCCCAGAAAAATGATACAAAAATTACTTTTTAACATCTTGACCCATAGAAAAGTACTATTAACACTTTGATATATTTCCTTTCACTTAAAGGGCTTGTAAATAGAAAACATTTGTTGTATGTCAACTGTCACTGAAAAATAAATTTTTAAATAAATACATAAATAGAAAACATTTGTTAACTTCAGCCCCAACTCTGCTTATCAACTCTAACTGAAATAAAGTTGAAATGGGGGGAACACAAAGCTTTTCTTATTCCATATATACATGTATATAGTATGCATATATAACATATACATGGGGTGGGAAGGCAATCAAAATCATTTCCTTTTATCTGAGGTCTAAAGTCAGGGTCACCTGGCTGGTGTGGCTCAGTGGATTGAATGTTGCCTGGGAACTAAGAGGTCTCTGGTTCAATTCCCAGTCAGGGCACATGCATGGGTTGCAGTCCAGGTCCCCAGTTGGGGGTGTGTGAGAGGCAACTGATCAGTGTTTCTCTCCCTCTCTTTCTCCCTCCTTTCCCCTCTCTAAAAATAAGTAAATAAAGTCTTAAAGTCAGGGTCACTTCATGGGCATATGACCAGTGCGCTCACACAGGACTCAGGACCACTTGGAGTTTAATGTTCTTTGGGTGCTCCTTGAAACTCCTGGTTTTCACTTAGAATTTCTATTTTGTAAGTGGAATCCAGTGAGTCGATGGAGCGTGCACCAAGGGCTTGGAGCCTTGGCTCACACACAGTCCCACCTCCTGCTGTCGTGCCTCCTTGCCAGGTGGGGCTCTCAGCTGCCTGCTCCTCGGCTCTCTGTCACCCAGGACACCCCTGAATTTCCCCTCACCATCCCCATTCAGCAATTGCTGCCACTGTCCACCCCAGTGGGGGCCCGAGCCTGGTGAAGGCTGGGGTGGGGTGTGTATACCTGGCAGTGTCTAAGGGATCCGGGGCTGACAGCAGCACAGTGTGTTTTGACTCAGTGGGGACAAGCCTGTTGCCCATCCCTGGGTACCTAAAATGTCCCAGTTCAGAGGTTGTGATACTGTGGGGCTGCCCATCTATAGGGGGTTGGGGCAGTATGCCTGTGGGAGGGGCACACCAGACTCAGCTTCTCTGCCCCTGACCAGGGAACAAGACCTCAGCCTTGTCTCTGGGACCACATGCACTCATGCACCCACTCGCAGGGCGGGGCCCCTGGGAACCCACGAGGGTCGACCTTGCCCTGCAAGTGTTCCCGTGCCTGCGTGAGTATCCCTGAAAACAAAGAACACCATGGTAGGTCTAGAGAGAGAGACTGTGATAGGCAGGGAAAACTCTATCTTTTAGTACCTATCATGGTATTTTTTCCACTGCTTTTTCAACAAGAATACCTGCATGTTTATTTTGCATGGGGCGCCACAGATTCCATAGCTAGTACTGTCTGAATGACAATGTCTATTTCTAACTCCTGCTGCTTTTGTAGGAAAATCCACAACCTTTGATCTACAAAAATAAACTAGGTTTTCCTCTTGAAGCAACATCCACAGATTGTAATGTTTATGAATAACCTCTGTCCTCACCCAAGCCGTTGTCGTTTTATCAGTGTTTCAAGTAGCTGAATTCTGTAAACAGGGCTCTGGGAAAAGGTTGTGGAGTGAGAGGGCAAGCCACACCCCCTCCTCCCCAGGTGTCTCTGAATGTCACCAGTGAGCTGAGTGTGGTTGAGCTCCAATTACAGAACATTTAACAAGACACAAAGCCCTGTTGTTTATGCTGAGTTTGCTGCATCCAGTCTGCTCCCTTGGAGAAAATCCACAAGCAGGAGGCAGGTGCAACCATCTGTGCCTCAGGGGCTGTGGTTCTTAGGAGACTTGGGGAGGAAGCCTCTCTGCTCTGCAGCTGTGCAGTGTGCCACCCGGGGCGGCGTGCATCTCAGCTGTGCTTGGAAAGGGCCTTCAGTAAGGAGCTGGTGGGAGTCAGGCAGAGAGCAGGGGCAGAGTCATTTTTAATGGTGGTAAGGATATTACCAAATCTTACTTTGGCTACAGGATGCTGGCCAAGTCTAAACTCTCGTTTGGATTCTGTACTCATGGCACCTTTAAGATAAATGCCAATGATGAGGGTGTTTTGGGTTTGGATTTTGATCTGTTAGCATGACTTCATATGGAGCCTGGGTCTCCTCCTGAACTGACTTCTCTCCATGCAAGTGACAGAGTCCCCACTGCCTGCCAAGGGTACTTTTATATATATTTCCTCAATTTAGTCTTCCTAAGACCTCTGTGGGTTGGATACCTTTGAAGAAGGTGATAAAACCACGTCCTGCTCATCTCAGCAGCAAGAAGCAGCCGTTGGGGGTGGGGCTTCGAACAGGGGCCTCTCCTTCCTGCAGGACCACTGTGGCCAGGATTAGTTTGGGGCCGGGAGTTTCTCAGACAGAGTTGGAAATGAAGAGCCTGAAACCAGGGGACATCACAGGCTCCTGTCCTCCCCTTGGGGTCTCCTCGTCCCCTATCGGCTGACTTCGGTGTCTGCATTTATACCTGCCAGAAATGCACCCTTGATGCTTCCCTCTGTCTCCTTCCCTCCTCTTCACTTTGTGTGGGAGCTTAACCTTTTGTGAGTGAGTTTTCGGTTTCTCAGTGAGCATCTGCAAATGTGGCAGCCACACCCAGTCTGCAGCTGGTTCCTGGGGGCTGAACCAGGGCTCCCCTGGGAACGCTCAGAAGCGCCTCCAGGCATAACCGCTCAGCCTCAGGGTTCGCCCGGGCAGGGACAGGGGCCCCACTGAGGCAGAAAGGCTCTGCCCTTCTCCACTTTTGACATTTTCGGCATTGAAGTCATTTTTAATTAATGTTCTAAACTTCTCCGAGCAGTTACAAGGCCATCAGTCATCAGTCTCCAAAGTGAATACATATATTCCAGGGGTGTGGGAAGAAAATATTAGAACTTCTGAGTAGATGAAGTTCAAATGTAAGAAGTCACATATGATACTCCACCCTGAAGTATCCTAACTTGACTGGGGGAGGCAGTCCACATGTAAATATGAAGAAATAATAGAGCTGATACTTCTGCTCCTAGTACATAATATGGCTTATCATCAGCCATATTGTGAGGTGGAAAAAAAACTACTCACAACTGATAAGAAGTCAGACAAAGGAATTGAAAAGTACAGGGAACTACTGGGAATGTGGATTGTGATTGATCCTCACTGCTGATAGCCCTGCCCCTAAGTACATCATGCTTTGCAATATTAGCCAGTGACTGTATTGTAGGAAGTTACACGTACATAAACCAACATGTGTTAAAGGTGAGTGAATAAATATGTTTCACTTGAGGGAAGCACAATCCAAATACTCAAGAGAGCATGGTCTAGGCCAGCATGTCCCCAGGGGCGTGTCCTGGGACACAAGTCCCTCAGCATATTCACACAAGAGTTCTCCCAACCACCCTTCGCTGACAGACTCACAGATTCCCTGAAGCTTTCCTGTCCTTTGGTGACTTGAGCAGGCAAAGTGCTCACTAATCACAGTCATTGGCTTGTGTATGGTTACCTTACATCACTGATCATTGTTTTCTCCAAACCTGTTTTGCCACTTTCACTTGTCATTGTGTTTGAGTAATTTAATTCGTATTATGTAAACCAATGAACTAGGAATACAAAAGAAAGAGATCTCTTCTGTGAGAACTAAGTTGAAATGGTTAAACTGTGGTACATCTGGTCAATGGGATATTATTCAATACTAAAAAGAAAGGAGCTATCAAGCCACAAAAAGATGTGCAGGAAAGTTAAGTGCATGTTACTAAGTGAAAGAAGCCAACCTGAAAAGGCTACAGATTGTATGATTCCAACTATATGACATTGGAGAAAAGGCAAAACTATGGGGACATTAAAAGTGTCAGTGTTTGCCAGGGGTTTAGAGAAGGGAGAAGGATAAACTGGCAGAGCACAGAGGGACTTGGAGCACAGTGGTTACCCTGCATGGTATTCACTTGTCATCGTACATTTGTCGGACCCACAGTTTCTGAACCGTAATGTGAACCATGGACTTTGGATGATAATAACATGTCGGTATAGTTCTTCAGCTGGATCAGTTCACCACGCTATGTGAGATGTTGATTTTGAGGTGGGGCTGTATGTTGGGGGTGGGGCAGGGGATGTACGGGAGCTCTCCATACTGTCTGCTCAATTTTTCTGTGAACCTAAAACTTTTCTTTAAAAAGGATGCATTCGGATTGTTTTACAGTGTTTAAGCTTTTTCTCCGTAAAAGGAAAGAAACAAACTAAATGAAAAGAACACTAGAGATTGTAGACCATGCACAAATATTACAGTTTATAAAAGAAAGATGGCACAGAACTTCAGTGAGTGAGTATATACAATGAAAAGGCTAGGTTTTATTTTAGAAGAATGGCAAATGTTTGCATATTGGTGTATTTTTAAGTTAAATAACATGTTTAAGATGGTGCATGTGATCTTTTAAGCACTCTCTGGTATAACAGATTTCTTGATTTGAACAATCAGCTCTTAGGCTTAATTGCTTTAAATAAGAGGATTTCTGCCATATTTTGCAGGGGTTGTGAGAAAAGGGTTTTGTTTGTTTGTTTGTTTGTTTGTTTTGTCAAAATAAGTTTGGGAAATTTGGAGTAAGTAATGTTAAAAAGATTTCTTTACTCCAGACTTTCTTAGAGACTTTACTGTCCTACTGTGAATTATAAATCTCCAGGAGAGAGAGCAAGAGTAAGAAATGTTCTTTAAATTTATTTGACCATTGAACCTTTCTTCCCTTTGGGAACATCTGTCATCAACTCAAGGAACCGGTGTCCTGGGGAGCAGCTTGACAAACACAGGAGTAAAAATACACTCATGTGCTGTGCTTGAAGCCGCAAAGTTTCCACCTGGCTGGGGAAAAAACCTTGACGGGCAGTGCTGTGCCTTTGAGTTTCAGTTTGGCCTCAGCTCAGGACCCAGGGGCCACTCGGGCATGGAAGTTGGTGGTTGTGTTAGGGAAGCGAAATACTGAAATACTAGCAAACGAAGAAGATGCCTTTCCTAGAGGGAGGAGGCTACAAGGGGGCGGGGAGATGTGTTCCGAGAGGGAGAAAGCAGAAGTGGTTTGGCCACGAAGAAGTTGAAGTTTCCTGCAGTCAAAGGACATGGGAACATGGGGTGAGGGGGTGGGCAGGGCTGGGGATAGTAATGGGGGGAATGGGGACAACTGTAATTGAACAATAAAACTTTTTTTTTTTTTAAAAAGGACATGGAAATGGAATGAGAGGGGAGAACAAAACCCTAACTTAGCTCCCAGTGTGCTGTCTCCCGCCTACTGCCACGCTTCTGTCAGAACCCGCCCACCTTAAAGAAGCCACGACCACACATGCTGATGAGGAGACACATTTAGAGCCTGCCAGCTCCACTTGGCCAGGAATTATTTCTCTTGGATGAATCCTACTCTCCTCGGCTTCCCTTGCCTGCCTGCAGATGCAGATGCGCGTGTGAACTTGAACTCATGAGAATTGTGCTGGGAAATTTTCGGCACGCAAGGAAAATACTTCCCCTTCAGCTAAGCCCAGAGCCAAACCCCAAACCAGTTCCGTGGGCATTTCATAGTGATGGTCCCCAAACAAGAAGTGTGTGATGGATTTGGTCCCTTGCTAGGCCTCTCTGAGCCAGACACCTGCCCCCAAAGTTTCCTGGGAAAAGCATTCAGTTCCTTGTCTGCAGTGTACATGACCTCTGTCTTGTCAAAGCTTAGATTTATGAAAGCCTTAAACATTTTAAGAAGTGCAAACTTCTAGGCACATTAACTCTTCAACGTCTACTTGCCTTTATTGTCGTAAAGGAAAAGCAAAATCAGATTTATTTGTTTATGATGGAAAGTAGATAATTGTAGAAGAAAAACGGGGAATCCCATTTTCAAAAAGAGAACCCCCACCTCCATAAGTAACATAAGTGCAAATACCAGAGGCTCCTGCTCCGTCATGTCCACCTTTCTGGGAAGATTGTGCTAGATGCTTCCTCTTCTGTGCACTGAGTCTGCTGTCAGGAAAATGAAAGTGTGAATCAGAATCTCATCTGAAATTAGAAAGGGCTGGGGGCGGGGAGGGGCCCTGTGTGTGCTCTTGACGATGGCCAGCACCCCCGACAGAAAAGGGAGTGGTGTGGGGCTGGGCTCCCACCTCTGGCCCTATAGGTCTCTCTTTGTTTCAAGACAACCCAGGGGCCATGCACAGGGAGATAGGAGCCACCCACACAGTTAACATACACATGTGTGTTTGCTCTGCCACATGTAAGTTAAGGAATGTTGACATACTTCCATTGTTCTAGTGTTGTCATATTACTTTTAAATTTGATTTTGTTTGTTTAATCTGGTTCAAAGCTCAAAATGATATTAAAAATACATGTTTAGAAGTCTTGTTGCCACCTCTGACCCTCTTCTGCCACCCCCTACGTAACCACTTTGAATTCACTTTTAACATATCCTTTCAGGGCTTTTTATGCATATACTAATTCATTCCTCATCCAGGACCTACTTACTGAGCACATACCATATTCTAGGCCTCTATATTTTTGGCACTGTTTCGAGGATACATCCTTATTGTTATGGAACAAAAAATCCTTACCCTCGTGGAATTTATCATCTAGAATGGGGTAGATAGACAATGAGCAATAAACATAAGAAATAAGAAAATGATGGAGTAAGGAGAACGGTGCAATGGAGATTTGAAGGGGGGCACATGGCAATCTGAAACAGGGTGGTCCGGGTAGAGTTCACTGAGAGAGTGACGTTTTGAGCGAAGCTTGAAGAAGTGAAGGAGTCAGCTTGACAGGTATTTGGAGGAAGAGCACTGAAGACAGAACAAAGGTCCCTGTTTGGTCCCCAAGCAGAGCAAGCCTACCGTGTTTATGGAACAGCAAAGACCAAGTGTGGCTGGAAAGGAGAGTGTGACAGGGAGCAGGAGGTGAAGTTGAAGAGGACAGGTGTAGGGGAGCAGCTTGCAGGGCCTTGCAAGAACTTCAGTGTTCATGCTGAATGTAACATAATGGGGGCCAGTCCAGGGTTTTGAGTGACATGACCTGACATATTTTAGTAGAATCTCTCTGGATGCTGTTTTGAGAATGGACAGTGAAGGAAGGAAGGGTAGAATAAGGGAGAGACTGGCTGGGAGGCTACTGCAGTCATCCAAGCAAGAGGCTATTGCAATAATCCAAGCCAGGTGCTTCAAACAAGGTTGAGAGCAGTAAAGATATTAAGTGGTTGGATTCTGGGTATATTTTTGAAGTAATCACTAGTGGGTTGAGAGAGCAACTACTTCACGCTCTCAATGGGAGAAAGAGAAAAATCCATGATAACTCCAAGACTTTTGACCTAAGCTTTTGGGGAAATAGAATTGCCATCAGCTGAGATGGCTGGTTGGGGAGGAAAGGTCAGGAATTTAATTAAACACAAGTGAAGTTTGAAATGTCTTTTAGACATCCAAGGAGAGGTGCCAAGTGGGTATGAAATCTGAATTTGAAGGATGGCAGCATATGGATGTTATACAGTTGTGAAACTAGATAAGATAACCAAGAGAGTGAGTGTCAGCAGAAAGAGCTGGACTAAGGACTGAGTCCTAGAACACTCTCATGTCAAGAGCCGGGAGTGGGGAGTGGGAAAGGAGAACCAGTAAAAGGGACCTAAAAGGACCAAACAGTGAGGTAGGGGAAAAGTAGAACAGAGCGGTGTGCAATGTCTAGTGATGGAAGTGTCTCAAGCACAAAGAAGTGGTAAATTGTGTGAAATGTTGCTGGTGCTCAAGTAAGACCTTAGGCATGTTGCAGCCACACGGCGGTATTGCTGTCCTGTTGGGGTTTATGACAATATCAGTTTCATTGGAGTGGTGGCTGAGTGAGTTTAAGAAGGATTTTGAGAGAAGTCACACACAATAAGGTTAGGCATCTCTTTTCAGAGTTTTGCTGCAAAGGGAGAAAGGAAGTGAGGCAATAGCTGACAGGGGAAGTGAGGTCCAGAGAAGGATTTTTATGTGGGAAAAATAATGTGTGCTATTTTGAATGGTCCAGGAAAGTGGGGAGAAATGATGATATTGGGGAATGCCAAAGTTTTGGAACAAAGATGCTGAATAGATTTGAGGAGATATCTCCTGCTTTATTATATTTATCATACCTTTCTCATAAAAGATAGCATTTTATATCCACTCCTCTGAAAGTTGAAATTTTTAATATATTTTATTGATTATGCTAATATAGTTTTTCCCAAATTTTCCTTCTTTATCCCCCCTCTGCCCTGCACCCCCCCCAACCCTATAGCATTCCTCCCCTTAGTTCATGTCCATGGGTTGTACATATAAGTTCTTTGAATTCTGTTTCTTGTACCATTCTTAACCTCTCCCCACCTATTTTATGCCTACCAATTATGCTTCTTATTCCCTGTATTCTTCCCCCCCATTCCTTCCCTCCCCCTACCCCGGAAACTCTCCACGTGATCTCCATTTCTCTGATTCTCTTCCTGTTCTAGTGGTTTGCTCAGTTTTTGTTTTCATTGTTTTTCTTTTTTTTTTTAGGTTCAGTTGTTGATAGTTGTAAGTTTCTTATCATTTTACTGTTTATAGTTTTTGATCTTCAGTTTCTTAGATAAGTCCCTTTAACATTTCATATAACAAGGGCTGGGTGATGACGAACTCCTTTAAACTTACCTTATCTAGGAAACATTATATCTGCCCTCCCATTCTAAATGATAGCTTTGCTGAATAGAGTAGTCTTGGATGTAGGTCCTTGCCCTCATGATTTTGAATACTTCTTTCCAGCCTCTTCTTGCCTGCAAGGTTTCTTTTGAGAAATCAGCTGACAGTCTGACGGGAACTCCTTTGTAGGTAACTCTTCTTCTTTTCTCTTGCTGATTTTAAGCTTCTCTCCTTCTCTTTCATCTTGACTAATGTAATTATGATGTGCCTTGGTGTGTTCCTCTTTGGGTTCAACTTCTTTGGGACTCTCTGAGCTTCCTGGACTTCCTGAAAGTCTGTTTCCTTCATCAGATTGGGGGAGATTTCCTTCATTATTTGTTCAAATAAGTTTTCAATTTCTTGCTCTTGTTCTTCTCCTTCTGGCACCCCCATAATACAGATATTGGAATGTCTAAAGTTGTCCCAGAGGTTCCTAAGCCTCTCTTCACTTTTTTGAATGCTTGTTTCTTCATTCTGTTCCAGTTGGATGTTTATTTCTTCCTTTTGTTCCAAATCATTGATTTGAGTCCTGGTTTCCTTCCTGTCACTGTTGGTTCCCTGAATATTTTGCTTTATTTCACTTTGGGTATCTTTCATTTGTTTTTTCATTTTTCAACCAAGCTCAATCAGTTCTGTAAGCATTTTTATTACCACGGCTTTGAATTCTCCATCAGATAGGTTGCCTCTCTCCTCATCACTTAGCTTTATTCCTGGAGTTTTGCTCTGTTCTTTCATTTGGGCCCTGTTTCTTTGTTCCATTATTTTGTAAGGGGGCGGGGCCTTTGCGGTATTCACTGGGGCGGTGCAACCCTCCTTGCTGTGCTGCTGCACTGCCTGTGGGAAAGGGGCTGGAGAGAGAACAACGCAGTTTGCCTGCTTGGCTCTAGCTCCACTTTCCAACGGACTCTCATGTGAGACTCGGAGTTTCTCCCACTGTGGCAACCCCTGCCCTAGTCCACTGTCAGCTCTGAGTCTCAGTTTCCCATTCAGCCAGCCCTGCCCACATGGTCTGCCACCTTGCCTCAGGTCCTCTCTGCCCACCCTGCTGCCCAGCTCCCTCCTACTGGTCTGGTTGAATGTTTCTTTAATTCCTTCATTGTCAGAGTACCATGAAGTTTGATTTTCTGGCACTTCTAGTTGTTTTAGATTGGTTGTTATCCTCCTTTTGGTTGTACAAGGAAGCAAAGGGTTTCTACCTACGCCTCCATCTTGGCTAGAACTTGCAAGTTGAATTTTTCACTTAACAATCAATGCTTCTCTTCACATCAGCATATGGAGACAATTCTCTTTTTTATAGCTGCATACTGTTCCACTGGGAGACTATAGTGCAGTTTAGGTGTCAGTTCCAAGCTTTTGCTGTCCTAAACAATGCTATTCTGAGTAACTGTGTACATGCTTCATCTCTTATGTGTCATTCCTATTCTGGCTTCAATCCAGGAGCTAAAGTTTATAGTTTCTCTGCTCTCAACATTTCTAATCTGTGATTCTTTTTTCTCTCTTTTGTATTTCCTTCTATTTTTTATTAATTCTATATTCAAATTAATTTTGCCTGCAACACCAGGAATATAATGCAATAGATACAGATCATTGCTCTTCATTTATTTCTGGTAATTGTGTTAAGCCAAAATAATTGTTCAGATACATATAGGCACTTAATTTTCATTAAGTGCCTACATGATCCTGAACATATCATGCAGGATCTATAATAACATTTGATTCAGGATTTTTAGTTATGGCAGAAATATTGTTCACCATCTTCAGAGGTGTTTTCCCAAATCTTTTCATTAGGAATTTTTTAGTTATGTATCTTCCTTATTTCCATGTTCTAAAAGATCCTGTGTCCTCAACCTCCTCCTCCCCTCCCCCACATCACTCATTAGATTTTGTGTATTTGGAAATGACATCTTGCTGTGTCCAGTGCTGTCTCAGAGAGGTGCCATCTCATAGCCATTAATAGTTGTTCAATGTTTCATGATATTAGTGTTGGTATGTTTCTTCCCCTAGGCCTTTGGAAACACAAAGTCATGAAAGAAAACTTCTCAGTTATCAGACCACAAATAGTGGAAAATTTTATACAGAGATTAATGAGGAATTACTAGGATGGTAGACTAGAGGTATGTATTAAAAACTAATCATTCTGTAGTGTGTGTGTGTGTGTGTGTGTGTGTGTGTATGTGTGTGTGTTTTAAACATAAATTCAAACAAGGAAGACTTTGCCCTAAGCCAGTGATTTTTCAACCAGTGTGCTGCAAGAATTTTTAAAACATGCAGTACCTGACTATTTAGTCAGGGGCACTGACCTCTTTTCTCTTAGATTGTCAGGGGGGAAAAAATGACAACAGCCAACACAACACAGCCATCTGGTGTGAATAAATCAAAATTGTACCTACTTTTTGTTATATAGGAAAAAATATAAAATGTAATTTTTTGATATGCCACAGAATTCTAGTAATCAGTTTATGTGGGCCATGAGATGAAAAAGGTGGAAAGTCACTCACCCAAACCCATCTTCTCACGCTCCCCTCACTCCCTTAAGACCAAAGATGAGAGCACCGAGCCTGAACTCAAAGTACTAGTCACTTGTTACCACATTAATTTTGAGAAAAGACTGATTTCTAATAAAGAGATGGGAGAGAAATCAGAATACATGTTGGCTAATTTCAGATTTGGCCAGTTTTAAAAGCAACCTTGGGGTTTGTTTATAAGTGAGTTATTTTTAGCAACATTTCCTATTGTTTATTTTTTAGTATAGAATATTTAATGAGAGAAACCAAAATAGCCTATAATACCACTAGAAAACATTTTTTAAATGTACAATATGGAAAATGAAAAACTTATCTCAGAAAAGTAACACTTTTATCCCTCCTCTTTTTCTCCATCCCCAGTGTCCTTGCCACAAAGGAAACCAGTGTCAATAACTCTTTCTTCATGTAAGTATTTGAATCCATAACAACTCTATACAGTGTGCACTGAATACACACAACATGCATACACACAGCTCATGGAGTTTTGAACCCTTTAGCCTTGACAGGAAGTGCCTTTATAAATCAAAGGGTTCCCCCAAAAGTCAAGAGTATACGTGACTATTTGGCCATAACAGAGCTTTAGGATCATTAACCAATTAAACATAAGTACATTGGGTATATGAATCCTGTTTCCTTTGAAATTCAACCATTTTTTAAAAACCTCATTTAGCAAAATGCGCTCAACTTTTATATGGCAATGTTTTCCCCAGAATTACATGTTTTAAGCTCTTGAAATAGTCCCCATAATTTTATAATCACTTCAGTTCTGAATTATGAGATAGAGAATTTACAAGCTTGGTTGGGGATACATTTCTCCTCAGCACTTGATGATTTGCAAGTATTTGCTTAAAGCTTCCAGTTACTCCCAGATGTGATAGTGTGAGTTCTGATGAGGAGGAAGTGGTTCCTTTTGGGTCCCTGCAGATCAGAGGTCCTCAGCCACTGACACAGAGGTGTTTAGGGAGAGGCTCAGAAAAACATTTGAGCCAAAAGATTTGTGTGGCTCTCCTTAAAAAGGAAGGAAATTCTGACATGTGTTTGATCATGAGAAACTTTGAAGACATTACGCTAAGTGAAATACGCCAGTCACAAAAGCACAAATGCTGCATGATTCCTTCATATGAGGTATTGAAGAGTAGTCAGATTCATAGACAGGAAGGAGAAAAGGGTTGTCAGCTGTGAGGGGGAGGAGGAACAGGCAGTTAGTGTTCAGCAAGTACAGAGTTTCAGTTTTGCAAGATGAAGCGTCCTAGAGATTGATTGCACAAAAATGTAAATGTACTTAATGTTGCTCAACTATATGCTAAAAAATGGCTAAAATGGCAAATTTTGCACTATGTAGATTTTGCCACAATATAAAAATTAAAGGTTTGTGACTCGGGATCTGCTCATCCCCTATCTATATACCTCACCCCAACACTGAAGACAGGATCTCTAGGAAAGGAATGTGGGTATGAGGAGCCAGGGCAAACCCATATCAGGCGCCACAGAAACTCAGGGCACAGAGGAGACTGGTATCAGCCTGTGGGTGTCTTGGAAGAACAGGACTGCAGGGTGTTAGGTCCTTCCAAAGTCTGTGCCTGCTGGGCTTCTGGCCTCTCCTGGATCATGTGCAGTGACAGGGACTCACTCTTCCAAACCCTCCCCACCCCCCACTCCAGGCAGCCCTTCTGGAGCTGGCATTGGCCTCCCCACGGCCTCCACCATGGATCCTGGTTCTGCCCCTGTTTCCGATCCCTCACAACAAGCCTTTAGATATCTGAGGGCAGGTCAGTCATGGTAGCTCAACTGGTGCCTTTGCTAACACATGTGAAGCTTCCATAAAATTACAACCAAGGGCCTGCTCTAGAGGGTCAAACCCAAGCAGGTGGTAGATTGCAAATCCTTACCCCTTCCTCCATAGGTTGTGACCCAGAGCCAGGGCACGTGAACTGGGAAATGGAGCAGGCGCAGGGCTACCCTCTCACCTGGGGGCCTGCTCCAGCCTTCTCTGCTCCAGACTGACTCACTTTCACTTCCTTCATCACTCTACATGGGCACCCCCACCATCCTGGTCAGTCTCCTCTAAATTTAAGGTCATCTGGCCAGCGAAGAGTGCCCTTGACCTGGGTGTAGTGCTTGATTAACACCCATGTATGGGGGGTTTGGGCAGCCATGCCAAGACTGACTCATGAGTCTCATTCTCACCTGAAGCCCACACAGTGCCTTTAGGCACCTGGCCGCCGCCATGTGATCAGCCTTGTTCTCGTTTACTTTGAACCTCTTGAAATCTTTAAAAATCCGGATTTTTGTCATCCAGCATACTCCTTCTCCCTACCTGCTCTTGATATCCTCATTCAAGTCATTAATAACAGTGCATGACAGCACAGGCCCCAAGCCCTGTGCTACCCACTCTGGCTCCCCTCCAGACTGACCAGGTTCTTTGGGTACAGTTGTTCAGTGGCCAGGAGCCCACCCCACTGTACTGTTCTCCATTTGTCCAGGGACATCAGGAGACACCTTCTCAGATGTCCTTCCAAAGTCCAGTGTGCCTGATAAGACCCTCAGACACACACAGACACACTTTCACTGATACACCTAGAGGGACACACCCAGACACATAGAGACATATCCAGACACTTATACAGATAGAGATATACACAGAGAGACACTGACACACACTCAGCCACACCCACAAATGCACATACACTGATATAGATGCACAGAGGCACACATAAACACTCACAGACACTCAGGATCTAACCTTCCACACACTGGCTCCCATTTCTCTCCAGAGACAAAATCTAAGCCTGCCTTGGAGGGGTGGATATTTCCCCTGTTCCTCAATGGCCACCTCTTCAAAAGGGGGCCATATCTCTTGCAGAAAGGGAAGGAATGAGACTGCTTAGCAAGTGAAGAGTATGACCATTCAGCCAGAGGAAGAGGGACCCCTGCCGTATGTCCCACACTCCAGGTGTTACGAGCACATGTTGGAGCACATGAGGCAGAAGCTCTGTCAGAAGGAGCAGGTATGTTCCCAGAGACCAGACAGCAGTGGGGAAGCTGTGGGTGGGCGGCCAGGGAGCTGTTCTGAAGAGGAAAGTAAAACAGAGGGCGGGAAGAGGTGTTCTCAAGTAAGAATGGAGGGTGAGTGGCACGCTCAGTGGCTTTTTCTTGGGCTGGTGTTCTCAGCCACAAAGGCCCAGTGAGAGAGGGCTGTGTGCTTTGGAGATGTCTAGTGGGAAATACAAGAGCTGAGTGACAAAGGAGCTGGCTCCAGGGGAAGATGCATAGCTGACCTTCCCACCCTTGACAAACACAAGGCACCTTGTGCTATTCCTGGTCTCTGCCTTCAGGATGTACATCATGAGTCTTGTGGATGAGACTTCTTTAAAATGAGACACCACTGGTGGGAATCCAACAGTCACTTCTTCTGCCCTAGATTGCACACTTTTTGAAATGGATTGCATCAGAGGTTCTGTGTAATTTTAGCGTCTACCTAAGAAAAGTGCAAAAGTCTGAACAAATGAAGCATTCAAATATCAAGTAATAAGTCTTAGGTTTGCCTGCATTTTGGCTTAGTCCCAGAGCTGAGTCCTTCACCTCGGTGTGGGTGCCTGGAGGTGGATGCTGTCTTTTGAGGCTGGACTGGGCACCCTAGAGCACAGTCCTGGCTCCAAGTGGAGTCCAGGGCTCTAAATAAAGCTGCATTGACGCAAATAGGAAGTGCCTGGAGTGTGTTGCCCTGAAATGAGCCCTGGTTGGAAGAATAAATGTTTGAGCTGAGTTGTGCGCTGCTCTCTTGCCTTCAGGAACTGGATCTTTTACAAGAGGTCAGAGTCCACCCGAAGACCATGCTAGTCAGATAAGTCAGTTAGCACTGAGCAGTTTCTCTTCTCCAAGTTCAAGTCCTCAGTCCCAGTGGCAGACATGGGACCACCCCATGTTGTCTTCCTGGGCCCCCTTCAGGAGTGGCCTGCGGGAGCCTCGCCAAGGAAGGTCCACTGCAGGGCTCCCCAGGGACTGTGATTTCACTTTTAAGTGATGAGGGCTTTTTCTATTGTGTTTGGCTTGGGTTTTTTGTTATTTTGATTGATTTGGTTTTTTCTTTTTGTTGTTACTTTGGGGTTTGGGAGAGAAGGGGTTGTTTCAATTCCTCACCTGCAAAGTCCAATTCAAAGGAGAAGAGGTAGTTTGCTGAAATGTCAGGGGACGGACAATTTGGAGATGGAGGCCAAGATCAAGTATTTCCTCCAAATGAAAAGCACTTAATTAGTGTCTCTTCTAGGGCCATTCATTCAGCAAGCATTTACTGAGCACCTACTGTGTGCATGGCACTGCTGTGGGGCCCTTAAACCAATCTAGATTCTTCCATCCACATTTACCTAATGGGATATTCACCTTCTCCATTAGGTTCAAGGCAGAAGTGCAAATTGTAGTGTCAGTGTGGAATTCCTGAACTATCTTCCATTACAAAAAGAACTATTTCTGCTGCTAGGTGGCAGAGCTCAGCCATAATATGACCATGGAGATCACTGCTCTGAGAGCCCATCTTGCAGACTTGGAAGAGGGGAACCTGAATCTCGAAAAGCAAATCAGAAAAAAGGTGCAAGAAGAATATGAAGATTCAGTCAAAACTCTGTTTACAGCGTGTTTACACATGAAGGTCAGTGAGCTGTGTCGGACATCAGGGCAGGCCCGTGGGGAGTGGGAGCAACTACACGGCGGCCACACGCAGCAGGATCGGTGACAGAATGGGCTTTGGCGTCACAAGAACTCTCCAGTGCTAAGCTTCCTCTATAGAGTCAGTGGTGGGCTGTCGTTATTTTACCATGATAGACACTGAATTTTAGGTAATTCAGAAATTTGCTATTGTCCGCACTCTACTGCCAGGCGAGGGAAGGAAGGGGGCACCGTCTTCTCCAGTGTCTGTTGAGCATCACCATCCAGACAGGAAAGGTCAGTGCCCTGAGCCAGGCCAGACCCCAGAGCAGGGAGCAATAGGCACCTCCTGAAAGCTCACTAGGCAGATTCAGAATTTGGATCGGTTTTCAGAGATGTTTCCAACCTTCAAAATGCCCTCCAACCTTTCCCTAAAATCTGGTGTTGGAGCTGCTGGCCTGTCAGCGGAGGCCCACCTGGAAGAGCAGTGTGAGGTGCCCATGTGATCGCCATGCTGTGGAAGCTTGTCACGCTGTTAGGGTGTCTGAGCAGCTGTAGATGGAGGCCCCCCAGCTTAAAATGGACCATCACAGAGCCTGGGCCAGCTGTCCCACAAGTATGAATTTCAGTTCAAACATACCACCTTCCAGCCCACTGACCCCGAGCGTCCCCAGCCCCAGCCCCAGCTGGGTCCTTAACTCCTATCTCTGCCAGGGATCCCTGGGCCATCCCTGGGGCCTTTATACTGAGAGGTGCTTTTATCGATGCTCTGCCCTGGCCTGTTCATTCCAGACAGGATAGAAGATTCCTTCTTGCTTGTGGAGGACCCACAAAGTACAAGTGCTTACAAATATTAAAAGACCAAAACCAAAACGCACTGGGCCTGCTGCTGCAGGGGAGGGGTGAGCAGTGAAGGCTGGAATCTGCTCCAGAGGTGTCCAACCTTTCGGCGTCTCCGGGCCACACCGGAAGAAGAGTGGTCTTGGGCCACACACTAAATACACAAACTCTAACAAAAAACTGATGAACCAAAAAAAGGTTTTAAGTAAACTTATGATTTTCTGTTGGGCCGCATCCACAGCCATCCTGGGCCACATGCAGCCCATGAGCCACGGGTTGGACACCCCTGTCCAGCCATGTTTTGGGTCTGAAATTGCTGAAAATGTCATAAGTTCTTTTTAGCTTCTCCCAGATTCCTAGACAAAAAGTGGATTCTGTACTTCTCCCAGGCTAAACTGGTCCTACAAGTCCCCTCCCCGACCAAAGGAGGGTATCCTTGCTCTACCCCAGGGTCCCAGAGAGTGAGTGGCAAAGCTTTCGCTGGGGCCAGCAGCTAGGCTCCCTATCGTGGCTCCCAGCAGGGCCCTCTCCTCCTGCCTTCCTCTCCAGGGAAGTAGTTCAAAGGTGAGAGGCCACCCAACTCTCACCTCTTACCCCAAAACACTGGGTCTCCAGTGGCACTTATCAATAATCAAGTCATTTTACCGTGAGCCATTAGCCGTAGGCCATTCAGAACAGGCTGTTTCACAATGAGATTTCTGTGGGGGCCTCACTAGGAAGCCAGTCAGCCTGAGTTCTTCCTCTGCTTTATCTCTTTTTAATGGACTTCCCTGTAGTAGTCATCCACAGTGTTTTATCAGGTCAGATTCTGCTTGTCGCAAAAACCCCTCAGGTTAAATGCTTAAGTAACCATTTGAGGAGGGGGGGTTAGTTTTCCACCCGTGACCACCCACTCTTCTACCACTCAGCCTGCCTTGGCATCTGACAACCTAGGCTGGTTCGCAAATGATGAAGCCCTGCATTGAAGTCAACACTCGAGGGGCTGCCAGCGAGGCATCAGATAATACCTAATAAAATAATTGTCTGGGAGGATGATTTTTTTAAAGATCTTATTTATTTATTTATGACAGAAGGGAAGGGAGGAAGAAAGAGGGAGAGAAACATCAATGTGTGGTTGCCTCTCACACGCCCCCCACTGGGGACCTGGCCTGCCACCCAGGCATGTGCCCTGACTGGGAATCAAACCAGAGACCCCCTGGTCTTCAGGCTGGCGTGCAACCCACTGAGCAACACCAGCAAGGGCTGGGTGGATGATTTTTTCTTGTGAAATCATTTCTAAAAATTGCATTTTAGAAGGCAAAATGACTTCCTCAGCTTCCTCAGCTGCCCTTCCTGAACTTGAGTCTGCAATTTGCAGAAGCTGAATGAGAATCAGCTTAATTTGATCCAGAAAGTGTGTGAGCTCATCAGTGAAGTGAGAACAGAATGGACTAAGCATGAAGGACCTAAAGAAAATATGGGGCTCTGCCAGACCCGATGAAGGAATAAAAGAAAATGCAGCCAAAGTACGTGATTTCGTTCAGCCATGGGACAGCAGCACTTCCTCCCAGCCTCTGACCCCACCGCTCACTCCGTTTGCATTCCAGTCCCGTCTGCCTGAGACAGCCATGCATCAGGCAGCTTAAAAGGGCACTGGGGCTCAGTGCACAATTCCCACAATTGTATCATCTTCTGGAAGGCGTGTTTCTGATGTTAGGGTTCATACCCTTCCAAGAAGAGTGTTGGGGGCAGCCTTTTCTGAAAGAGAGTCTTCTTAGCAGGAGCAGCTGCAGGACTTGGAGCAGGAGAACAGCAGCCTGGCCACCCTGGTGTGCAAAGTGCGGAGGGAGCCTCGGCTGCTGGAGGCTGGCTGCACAGCAGGCTCGCTTTCCAGCTGAGCAGGGCCCCAGAAGGTGAGCAGTGGGGTGGGAGGCCTGCCCCTGGGGGCTGGGCTGGGGTAAGGGGCTTGGCTGCAGTAGCTCTGAACATCTTAAAGGATCTGACAGGAGAGCATTCTTCCAGGGAAAGGGCAATGTCAGAGGCTAGAGAGAAACAGGAAAAAGCCAGAAGCAAATTTTGGGAAAACAGATCAGAGAGTTTACCATGAGGAAAGGGAAAATATGGAGGACAGACTACCAAGGGCTTGAGACAACTTCTTCAAAATGCTTCAGATCTTTGAGTTTCAAACATGCTTATTTGGGGGAAATGAGTTAACAATGTAATACATGGAAAATCCACTCTAAGGTAAACTGAAACCGAGGCACGAATTAGTAGTGGTTTGAAAACTTTTACTTACTGTTTCTGAAAGTCTTTGCTCTGTCACACTGCTCTTGAGGGAAATGGTGAGGTAGTGACCAGCAGGAGCCCCTGGCACCACAAGTTTTGAAGAACAGTGGATGGTGAGGTGGTTTAGAAACAGCTTGTGAAGCTGAAAATATGGAAAGGACACTTATTTCCTCTCTTATTTGTTTGGGATGTTCACAGGAAGCTACACAAAGTAAAAAAAGTGTTGGAGCATCAAGCTAATGGTAGAACAAGAAGCAGTTTTATTTTGTCAGCAGTTGGTGGTTCGGAGTCAGGCCCTGCCTGGGTCCCAGGCCAAAAACCTGAGGATGTGTGAGCAGCAGGAAAGCCAGGTATCTGGACCCAGAAGCTCTTCCTCCCTGTCTCTGAGCGCACCCTGCAGAGCTGAATGTGGCGACTAGAAGCAGTGGGCACCGGCTGTGGCGGTGGGCACTGGCTGTAGCGATCACCAGAGTGCCACAGTGCAAAGCAAGCAGATAGCCCAGACCCTGGCTTCCCTTTACCCTCCTTTCCAGCCCAAAAACTAAGGGCGGTGGCCAAAAAGCTTTTGTTCTTATTCATATTAGGCTAAAATGGTGACATGCTAGTCATACCTCAGATTATTTAAGATTATTTGTGTGTGTGTGTCTCTCTCTGAGGATCTTTTCACCCTAAAAGCATCTTGGGCCCTAGGTCTCTGCCTTGAACACAGTCCTTTCCTCTTCTGAGCACGCTTTCCATCGAAGGCACCCTCTGTCTGTGGAGTGCGGCCCAGCTGTCAATGTTATGCCCCAAGCAGACTGTCCTGGTCCTTTTCTGATGACCCGAGTTAAGTTTTCATTTCAGAAGTTACTGCTGCTCGGTAGAGGCTGGCCCCAAAATAAAAGTGCTTCCAAATCTAAGCTCTTAATAACTGTGCCAGTCCTCTGAGCATGAAAGAAGCAGAGAGACCCTCAGCTGAGAGAGAACAGCTGAGTTTAAAGGATAGCCTGGGAAAGCTGGGCATGTTTAAAATACGAAATACGATTTGTTCTTTTTGGATCCTAATTCCTCCATTGTTGTGCACCAGGTGATTATGGTGCATAATTACATAAACTGTAAAGTCTCTATACAGGTACAGTAAGTCCTCAAGGTCATTGATAGGTTCTGCAACTTTAAGCTAAATGATACATCACAAAACCAATTTTACCACAGGCTAATTGATGTAAACAACAGTTAAGTACCTACAGCATCTCATCGACATTATAATGAAACAATGTTGAACAAAACAATGCCATTGAAAGACCTGCTGTACTCATTATTATTAGTAGTACTATAACTAAGGGTTGACCATATGGTATGTATGGTGCTGACTGGAAACATTTCAGAATATAACTAAATTGTTACTTCTGTTTTCCTTCTTTAACCACCTGGAATCTGGCCTCCCCAAAGCTAGTTTGGAAGTCAAAGTAGAGGCAAGAGTAGAGCCCCCCCCCCTTTCCCACTCACCATGCAGCTTGGATCAGCACCCTCTCCACCTAGATTAACCCTTCCTGCTCACTCATGATAAGTGCTCAGCGATAATGCAGATGCAGCTTGAGATAGATGAGGCTCTGGTTAATAAGGTAAGCAACATATATATTGTCATCAAATTTTGGTATTAAAAGACCAAATTATCTGGCCCGGCATCACTGGATAGTGGCATTATCACTTTATCACTTGTCTGGCTGTGATTGCTGTATGTTGATTTCATTTCCTTCTCCTTATGACTGTTGCCTTGGGGCTCACAGTAAACACCAGGCTGGCCCACATCCTGGTTGTCTTGCTGCTGGCTGGACTGTATTACCCTGAACTGAGGAATACTCCACACAGTTCTGCCTCCGGGGCCCTGAAGGAGGTCCCCCAACCTCTAGTTCCCTGCCTTATGCTGAGAAGAAAGACTGTGCCTTCCTCCTTTCCCTTGGCTTTTCCTGCCACAGGCTCAGTTGCTGAAAGAATTAGCACACAAAGTGACCCAGGAATCTGTTCACCGGCAGCAGCCAGATTTACTGAAAACCTCCAGCATAGAGAGGCTCTTGGAAGATGTGGAGCAGAAAGAACAGCAGCTGCAGCTCCCCGGGCCATTTCCAGAGGAAGAAACTTCAGAGAGAGCTCCGACAGGTGACTCCAGTGAGAAGTGGCAGGAGCTGGAAAGCAACAGGGTGTGACCACCAGAACCCTTTCATTCTTCCCCTGTCTTTTCCATGCCCCGCATGTCCCCCATGGCAGCGTTTCTTCACCTTTGTCACTTCTGGGCCCACCAGGAAAGTGGAAATATTTGTATCCACACTGGCTGATTGTTCAGCTGCTAATGGTGAGAACGAAGGCTTGACTAGCTCAAGGCCCAGTATCTCGGCATCCTTGTACCCA
Source organism: Anoura caudifer (assembly GCA_004027475.1). Classification (NCBI taxonomy): domain Eukaryota; kingdom Metazoa; phylum Chordata; class Mammalia; order Chiroptera; family Phyllostomidae; genus Anoura; species Anoura caudifer. The sequence continues at coordinate 51,965 of PVKU01001583.1, forward strand.
ACTTGAAAAATGTACTTTCACCTGGCTTTAATCTTTAAACCAGGAATCCTTTAGAAAGTTCTGACAAGTAATCTGAAAAAGGAACAAGTATTATGGAAGCTGGTATAAGACTTTACTCATGGTGTTTCTGGAACTGCAGAGACAGAAAGGGAGTACCCCACAGCAAAAAAAGAAAAAAAAAGGAAATCATATAATATGATGTAATGTGTGGATTACTGCAAGTTCCAACAAAGGAGACCACAGAATGTGATTCAATGCAAAAGGAAAAGCAGCAGCCTCTTCCAGAGTAGGCACTTCACATGTATTCATTGACTAAAAGTGTCAACTAATTCACTGGAGATACTAGAAAAGAGAAATTGGAAAGTTAAATTATCGAATAAGCCCTTGCTGGTAGGGCTCAGGTGATTGGAGTGTCATCCCTTAACCGAAAGACCACCAGTTTGATTCCTGGTCAGGGCACACACCCAGGTTGTGGGTTTGGCCCCTGATCCGGGTGTGTACAGGAGGCAACCAATGGATGCTTCTCTCTCACATCGATGTTTCTCTCTCTCCCTTCCTCTCTGTCTAAAAGTAATGGGAAAAAAAGATGTCCTTGGGTGAGGATAAAATAAATAAATAAATTATTGGACAAGTGTTGCAAGTGTTCAAAGAGAAGATCAGTAAGGAAGATTCTACAAAAATAAATAACAAAGAATAAAAATTGAATTGAGGCAACACTGGAGAAAATATTTTTGTAGAAATGGAGAGAAAATGAGTAGCTCTTAAAGAAAACTAGAATTTCACATTTATTTTATGGAAAGTAAACTAAAATATGACTGAGTCCATAAGAAATGTTGGGTGTCACATATGTACACATAGCCTTCAAAGGATGCTTTTCTAAAAGCCACCACAAAAGTATGCTGTTCATAAAGTAGTTTCTCAAAGCCTTCCAGTTAATAATTAATTTTGGTTTAATGGCAGGGATTCTAAAAATAGTGAAAACACATATTTTGAGTCTTCTCTCAATAAACACATGTTTTAGCATTTGTGTGTAGGAACAGTCCTTGGCTCTTTTGGGGGCTACCCTCCCAACTCCGCTGGCAGTTCAGGTGCCCCTGGGCCCAGCCTGGCCCACCCTCCCCTACAGCCATCCACCCTTGGCCAGCAAGAGCTGCTGGCCAGCAGTGGCTTCTTTAATCCCTCTCTAGCTTTGACCCTTTAATCTTGGAGAGCTAGCCCATCCTTGCCTACCTCCTGCTCCCCGGGAAGTCATTTTCAGCCTGATCCACAGCCCAGGCCCCCTGACTGTGGGACTTGGGGTAAGGTCTGTGGCTTCTCCGAGTTCTAGTTTCCTCATGGAGCAATGAAGAATCATGAACTCACCTCACGGGATTTGGGGGTGGGTTGAATTAGGTAATTCAAATGAAGGACTTAGAACAGGGACTGACACACAGCTCTCTATAAATATTGACTGTTTGACTTTTTACTGGGAATATGAAGGTGGACAACTTTGGAAATAGGTAGATAGACCTGGATTCAAACTCTGGCTCTGTCACTAACTGGTTGCGTGACCTTGGCCAAGTCACTGCACCAACCTCTCTGAAGTGGGGGTGGGGTATGCTAACACAAGGTCCTTATTAAGTATGTTTCTTCCCTTCGCTAATATTTTTCAAATTGCTTTAGCCTCTGCCTGGCAGAGGGAGTCTTGATATGTTTCCCCTGTCTCCCACCCATCAGGAATGAGGATCCCACACAAATCCCCATAGAACAGAGCAGACCTTAGGCCTAATTTATACAAGGAAGTTTTCCTGACTCAGGATCTGATCATCTACTCTCTAACATTTCTAAGACAAGCCTGTGGTAACAGCTCAGAGTCCAGGGGCCTTCTGGTTGGGTCTCTACAAAAATGAGTAGGATTTAAAACACATGCAGTTGAATTTTTGAGATTAGCAAGTGTATTAGTTTCCTAGGGCTGCTGTAACAAATTACCACAAAGTGGGTGGTTTAAAACAACAGAAATTTGTTTTCCCACAGTTTAGGAAGTCAGAAGTCTGAAATCAAGGTGTTGGTTCCTTCAGAAGGCTTGGGGGAGGCATCTGCTCATGCCCCTCTTCCAGCTGCTGGCGGCTGCTGCTGCAATCCTGTTCCTTGCCTTGCAGCCATCTCACTCTAATCTCCGCCTCCCTGGTCACGTAGGCTTCCTTCTTACGTTCCTCTGTGTGTACATACCCTCGTCTCATAAGGACGTTGGGTTTAGGCCCACTCTTACTAGCATAATTTCATTTTAACTTAATTACATCTGCAAAGACTCTTTCCAAATAAGGTCACATTTTTAGGTTCTAGGTGAACATAAATTTGGGGGGAGCCACTATTCAACCCACTACACTATTATTAGTTATTTATAAACTGAAAAACTAGGTGATAATTAAAATGCATCTCAAAAGAAAAAAAAATACCTGTGATCTCTGCTGATGAGGTGCACTATGGACCCAGCGACTCTCTGGGCGGGGACTGTGAGTCAGCTGTGCGGGAAGAGCCACAGGAGTAAACACAGAAATTTCCTCCAGGTGGGGGCCTTAGATCAGGCCCTGAGTCTTTTCCTGGAGCTGATGAACTGAGTTGAGCATGGAGATCTGGGAAGAGATCAGGCCTTTCCTCTGTTAGAAACTGTCCAGGGGCACCTGTGCCACAGGTGTTTGAGGTAGGCGCATGGCTTGGCCTGCAAAGACCTCTGTGAACTGGGCCCTGCCCTCTCCCTCTGGCAAAATAAACAAAAGACAGAACTTTTGTGATTAAACACCTGACTTTTATAAGGTAATAAAGGATTCCAAGGGCTGTCTCTCCTCCTATTTGGTTAAGTTCTTGGTCTTCCTGGAGCTCTTGATTCTCAGAAGGCTGAGTTTAGCCTGACCAGGACTTTGTGAAGACTAGTATTCCTGGACTGGCCTGGACCCATACTCTCCCTAAGAATCCCAGGAACTAACCTACGCACTACCAAAAAGCATCTCTGCTTCCCAAGCGCTTTCCCCTGAGGTGAGAAGCCGGCTTGCCCAGGAGCACAGAGTGAAGCTGGATGTGTTCCAGCGTGTGAAAGAGCTACAAAGTCAGCTTACTGACGCGGGGAGCTCTGTCCAGATGAGCTCACCCAGAAGTAAGCAGACGCCCTGCTCTGGCTAGAACAAGCTCCCGGGGCCCCGGGGTCTGAATTGAAGTGGGGACCCAGGGACTAGCCATAACATCCCAGGAGTTATTGAGTAGGTATGCTGTGATGTTTGTTGAATAAATGAATGACACGTGAATGAATAAACCTTAATTCTGATTTGCAGACAGAACTTTCTACTTTAGTTCTCCTTTGATTCCTGCCAGCCTATACTGAATGGTCTCAGTCATAAAAACTGGTCCCAGGAGTATGTTACATACCACTTAAAGAGCATTGGGTACTTCACTGGATTTTGAAGCTTCTCAGTGCCTTGGGATATTAATGACCATGTTTCTCAGATGTTATTCATAAAGTCCATTATGATTCTTGGGTGCTGGGGGCTTGAGGAGCTTTATGGAAATGGCACAACCCTCTGGGCTGTGCAGTCCAACCAGTGTGGACCAGACTCCCGGCATCTCTCCACTAGCATCCTCTCCTGTAAGATGAGGACTAAATAAATTCCAGGTTCTCTTCTAGCTCTGACTATTGAAAATATCACCAAACAGCCCTGGCTGGTACAGCTCAGTACATTGAGCATGGGCTGCGAACCAGAGTCGCTGGTTCAATTCCCAGTCAGGGCACATGCCTGGGTTGAGGGCCAGGTCCCCAGTGGGGGCCACATGAGAGGCAACCACATATTGATACTCCTCTCCCTCACTTTCTCCCTCACTTCCCCTCTCTCTAAAGATAAATAAATAAAATCTTAAAAAATATATATCACCAAATATCGGCAACCACAATTAGCTTATTGTTGAGATCAGCCAAGCCTCTTCTTTCCTGTTCTGCAGTGTGGCCTTGTGATTGAGTGTGGGGGCTTTGGAGAGGGCAGCCAAGGTTCGAATCCTGGTCCCAGTACTTCTAGCTATGTGACGTTAGACGAGTTAATTAGCCTCTCCATACAGTGGGAATAGCTACCTTAAAGGTGTATTCTGGGTATTAAATGAAATAACACGTGTGCCACACAGTATAGACAGTATAGTAGCACTAAGTGTGCAAATGCTGGTTACTACACTCTCATACCTGTGTTGTACTTTGTTTCTTTTTTGCTACTTACCAGTGTGAATGATGCGAGAAAACACAGCTTCTCAGAAGCAGAAAGATCGGTTTCAAAGATTGAGATGACACAGATCAAGTTACGTTGAGTTTACCCAGAGCAGCTGAGCTGGGCTTGTCCGGAAGGTGCAAGGGCCCTCCTCCCTGCAGCTGTCTGCTGCCTGCTGCCTGGCCCTGCCTCGTGGCTGGAGCCCCTTGCCCCAGCCACCCACTCCAAAGAAGGAGAAAATCAAGAACACCCAAGGTCCATATTTTGGCCACTGACTGAGTGTAGCACAGTCCTTTCCACATGCCCCGGGATTTTTCCATCTTTCCCCTTCCCCTCTGCCTCCAGCCCAGCCAAGCATCTTTGTAATCCCTTTCAGGGTTAATGTGTGCATGTAACTGCCACCCATGTCCTTCAACACCTGCACAATTACCAAGGAGAACCGCAGGGCAGGAGGGAGGTGGGGAGGCCTAATCCCCAGGACTCAGGGTGTGGCAGGAGGGAAAGAGAAGCAAGCCTCTGTCCCAGGAAGTAGAGGTAAAAGTTACTCCCCAGGCTCAGTCCCCTATCTGTCCCCCTCTGCAATGACAGGAGGAGGGTTTGCTGAGCATTCATTGGAGGGGAGGGACAGGGTCCTACCTGTCTATTTAGTAGCCAGCACTCTGAGGGGACAGGCAGATATCAGCTACACTGTGGGTGTTACAGGGTAAACTCAGCGGGAAGGGTGAGGCCCCACACCCCTTCCTGCCAGGCTGGCAGCAGCAGCGTCGCTGCTCCTACAGCAGAAGCATCAGAAGCCCAGGCAGAGGACAGGGGGCGAGCTCTCCTTAGTTGGCATTAACATGGATTCCCCTAGGATCTTGCAATTCCTGAGAAACTATCACTTGTTGTAGCAGTTATTCTCAAAACGCTTCAGGAGAAAAATGAAATCATTTGGCTCACAAAACAGATGTTCCGAAGTGGACTGGCTTCAGTTAGTTCAATGCGGGTTTGAACTGCTTCACAAGGGCTGGTTTCTCTCTCCAACTCTGGGCTCTGAGAAAGCTGGGAGCACAAAGGGAATGGAGCCCCGGGGCCGCCACCTCATAGCTTCCATCCTCCGTTCAAGCTCGGGTGGCAGGAGTCTGCTGTGGCAATGCAACAACAAGAATCGGGCTCTGGCTGGGCTATGTGCCCAGTTTTAAACAAATCACTTAAGACAGAGACTAAGATGCCTGGTGGGCTTAGGCTCGGCTCACTTGTTCCTCTTCACAGCAACCACTTTAACCATACGTGGTCTCCCCGGACCTTTGGACACTGTCCTTCTCCCCCATGTCACAGAGGAGTAAAAAACCATGAGGTGAAAATTCCCTCTACTTGTCCACAGCCTACCTACATCGATAGGGCTGCTTCTCCTTCCTCCTGTTAAAGTGGAAATGGTGCCCCTTTCCTCCCCTGGCCAATCCTGGTGCATGATTCCATGTGCTCCTGCCTTCTCAGGGACCTTGAACTCTGCTTCCTGTCTGTACATCTACCCATTTTGGACACATCTATCTTTCTAATCTTGTAACCAGCAATTAGTTATTGAGTATGTACATGCCAGAGTCAGAAAATCCACTGTAAAATAAATTAGCATCTATCCAGTTGCCTGAGCCAGAAATCTGGGCACTGTTCTTCCTCACATGCAAATCTAGTTAAGAACTAAGTCCTATTAATGTGAGTATCTCTCAGTCTGTGCACTTCTACCCACAATAGTCCAAGTCACCCCTATCTTCTTCTCTTTCACTTGGTCATGTGACCCTTAGGCAAAAGACTCTATCCAGGTTTTGACATTTTTGAGTCAAATTTAAGGGAGCTGGATTATAAGCCTATTTTAAGCTTTAAAATTTTATGAATTAAATCTAGTCATGTATATTGCAACCAGAGATAAAATTTAACATTTTTAACATTATAGGCCTCATATCTCAGGCTCTGTAAGTTCTGCTTCCACATCATCCAGATACTCCCAGCAACACCTTTCAAAGACTACTCTAATGGGCAATAAAATAATAAGGAGGATTCAAGGCCAAAAACTTTAAGTAAGGATAAATTTGAATATATTATACATATTCAAGATAAGAAATTATGGTTTTAGGGTCGCTTCAAACTTACATTAAAAATTGTAAAAGGACACATGGACAAAAACTAGTGGGGGTGGAAAAGGGAGGGAGGTGGGGAGGGCTGGGGCAGTGGGCTGGAATGGGAGTAAAAGACAGAAAACTGTACAAGAACAACAATTAAAATAAAAAAATTAAAATTAAAAAACAAAAAAATTGTATATCAGAATCTTATCTAGGTGCTTGGGTATGGATAATAAAATTCTGGATTTCTCACTAAGGGAGTTTGTCCATGAATTGCTGCTGAATCAGTATTTGTTGAGGGAAAGAGGGTCCAGAGCTTCCTACTTTGCCTTCTTGCCTCAATAATAAAACTCTGATATTGAAACAAGCCCAAGAGCGCTTACTCAATTACAGTTCAGTACGTGTGGAAGTCAGCACAACACCTTGTTATGTTCTGTCTCTGCATTTCTTCTTCTTTTTACTCATCTACAATCAACTAGCAGTGCCAGTCCTTATCTGAGTTCCCTGGGAGAGCAGAGTTCCAGATATCTGCCCTCCAAAGAACTTCTTGGAATGCAGATTAGCTTGAGGTATAGCACATCTTTGAAGATGTTTAAAAATCATTTCAGCTTTTAGTTTATGTGAAACATTTACATCCTCTTCCACCTCCTTCTCAGTACTATTGAAATACACATTATACTCTTTGCTCCAGTCTTTCAGGGTCCCCCCCCAAGAGTTACATCCTGATCAACACATTTAAGAATTCCTTTTCTTGTGTTATGTTAAGTGAAATAAGTCAGACAGGGAAAGACAAATGGCATATGATTTCACTTATATGTGGGATCCAAAGAATAAAATAAATGAACAATCAAAACAAACTCACACAGAAAATAAACTAATGGCTGCTGGGTGGGAGGACATTAGGGGACTGAGTTAAAAAGGTGAAGGGGATTACAAAGTACAGATTGGCAATTATAAAATAGTCCCAAGGATGTGAAGCGCAGCACAGGAAATGTAGTCAATAATATTGTAATAACTGTGTGTGGTGCCAGGTGGGCACTCAACTTATTGGGACGATCACTTTGGAGATGGTATAAATGTCTGCCCATGGTATTGTACGCCTAAAATTAATGTAATGTTGAATGTCAACTATAATTGAAAAATAAAACAAAATAATTCCTTTTCTCTTTCTTTGAGAAAAATTAAGAGAAAAACGTTGCATCATTCTGTCAGAGAAAACAGGCCATTCTAAGGCCTCTTTCGAAGGTGACTTTCTGCAGCTGATATCTAGTGATTGGACCGAAAGTTTGCTGCAGTGTTTCCGAGTACGCAGTTCAGAGACAACACACAAGAGGGAAGAAATAGGTTGGGCACTGACACGGCTGCAATCCTTGGCCATGTAGGGCCATGCTGCAGATGCCCACCACCTGCTTGACTCACCAGTCTCTGCGGAGCCATCTTTGACTAACATGTGGAACCCTAGTATGTGTCTGTTTCTGAAAACCGTTTCCCAAAGGAAGCAGTATTCGGTTGGTGTGGATGGGACCACAAGGGTTTTCGAGATTCACTTCATCCCCATTTCTCTGCCCAAAGTCAATGTGTCTGCCATGGGGTTGGGGGGGTGGGTCCCAGCGCAGGGTTGAGAAGGCTGCAAAGTAGCAACATGCACCAGTGCAGACCCATGATGCAGGAGAGGTTCAGAAAGGTGACATGAAAGCTGACTGTGGGACATTACCCTATTAAATACGTAAATCCTCATAAGTAAGAAAGTGCCTTGCTTGGGTACAGTATAGAGATGCCACATGAAAAACCTAAGGTCTAGGAAAGGCAACAAACTAGTCGGAACCTCTTCAAATCTATCTCAGGTCTGACATCTTAGGCAAGGCCTATGAGACAGGTCAGACAGAGACAGACCGAAGGAATTTATACGTGGCTGGAATGTAAGAACATCAATGATTTTCTGAAACAAAAAAATAGCACTACACTAATACAAATGATAAAATATTAAGGAATTTTTAGATTATTCCAAACATGGGGTACCTTTATTTCCTTAGCAGGAAATGGCTTTCCACTGATGGATTCACTCTTCACCAGTTCTCTTTATGACAAGTGGCAAAATATGTACAAGAAGGCCCACTAAGTGGCCTAGTCCAGATTGAACAGTGATCTTGGTCTCATGAGTAAAAAGTGACTTTTAATGGTGCTGTAACAAGAATTATTCCCCATCTTCCTTAAAAGCTCAAAGATCCGCTGAATATTTGCATTGCAGGTACCTACTAACCACAGAAAAGGGACTGGCCATGTTTTCCTACCCAGTGTGGCAGAAGATGTCCAACCTTCAGCTTTGCAAGTTCACACAGCTCCATCCAGAACCCCATTTAGACCTGACTGGTGATCACAAATCCTTTCCCAACTTTTATTTCTATATGCGTTTAAATAAACAGAAATGATTCTAAACTCCATTAAACCCTTTATCTAATATTTACTACCAGTACTGCGAAGATAGTGTGGGAGGACTGACATGATTATACCCCGAATGTCCCACGAGAAGGAGGAGCTGGCCTCAGATATTAAAACAGAAGAGTTGATTTGCATTTCTACCACCCAGGCCTGCCTGTGGTCAACCAGCAGCTTTTCAACCTGGGATCTAGAAATACTGCTTGCATGAAATAGCCAGGAGAAAGGGCAATGCTAAGCAGTAAATACTAAGCAGTATTTATTAACCCGTGGAAAACTAAAACTGACATTAATCCAAATAAACTTCAACACATTCATTTCTATTTGTTTCACTTAAGAACACCATCCTCTCTTAACAGGCTTTTTATTCTTCCTACAAATGCCAAAACTCTCTTCAGACTTTCAGAGCATCCTAATCCAAGTCTCTTTGTTCAGACAAGAAAGTCTACATTGGGTAAAGTAATAACCAGATGAATGGGACGGAATAGACCAGAGAAACATTTGCATGCATAAGTTTACATGACATGTGTAGCTTTTCAAATTAGGGAGAAGTCTGAGTCTCTTTGAGGTAGATTAAATCGTCCCCTTACACTACACACAACAAACTTTGAATGAAGGCCTACATGCACACACGCATGCACACAGACATACGCACAAACTGAAAGCTAGGAGGAATTCTGATGACTGATAACAAAGTAAAAATCCAACAGGGCAAGGTGTGGAACCAGTTATCAATGAATAACCTCTCAGCTCCAAGTTCATCCTTAACTGTCTGCTGTGAAACAATGAATCTGGAGCCTGTAAATATTTCTTCTTTGCCAACTGGCAAGGTGTTAAGCTTTGTCAGCAGATGATGCTGGAAGCACCCTGGGGGAGGAAGGAGGCTTTCTGCCCCAGGTCCCAGGGGCTCCTGTGGGCAGGTTCCTGCGGTGCCTGCAGCTTCATAGTGGACTGTCACTGGCTTGGCACCTCCTGTGAGGGGCCTTCCTTCCAGTACCACTTTGGACGTTGCTTAGCCTCATGAACTTCTCTTCCATCCAGTGAGCCTTAAGGGACGCATCTTCTCCAATGAGGTCTGGCTGTCAGCCCTGGAATACCAGATACTCTCTATATCTGCTGTCCCTGTATTCTTTTGAACTCTTTATTGAGTACCAGTCAACCCTCCCAATACTTCAATCCCTTATCATTGATAATTCTTTTTTATTTTAAAGATTTTATTTATTTTTAGAGAGGGGAAGGGAGGGAAGGAGAGAAACATCAACGTGAGAAATATCCATTGGTTGCCTTTCACCACGCCCCCAACCTGGGACCTGGCCTGCAACCCGGCCCGCAACCCAGGCATGTGCCCTGACCAGGAATCGAACTGGCAAGCCTTCGCTTTGCAGGATGACACCCAACCCATTGAGCCCTGATGGTCAGGACTCATTAATAATTCTTTATATTAAACTTTCCCTGTTTGATTACTATGTGGTTTCTATCTCCTAATTGGCCCATGACTGATAGAAAACTGATACCAGTAGTGGGTTGGTCTAAGAGGACAGACACACAAAGACGGGATTTTGGGATGTGTTTGGTTGCACCCTTGTTGGACTTGCACGTAGTGCTGAGCTCCTTGCAACAGAAAATGACATGTTAGTAACATGCATGTGGCATGACAGTGAACCCAGCCACCCCATGTGGTCAATTGTGACAAAGCACCTGCTGAAGCATGAGCCTTGGGAGCCCAAATTTCTACCACACTGACTCTTACGGAGGTAATGATGACCATAAGGCTTGGGGTGGGAGATGGGGTATTTTTTTTTTATATACTTCAGCGCTTACCAAAGAAAACGACAAGGTCAGGTCCACTAATTCTCAGCTCATATCATGGTCCAAGAATCAATGAGTTGCCACAAAATGGCTTTTTAAAATCTATTTCCTATAGCCACACGGATAATGCTGCTAAAAATAAAAAACATTTTCATCGTGCAAAGTGCTAAATTACAGAGGCAGCTGAAGTCACAGTCTCATAGTTTCTCACTGCCAAGATGGACTCTCTCACTTCCATGGTGATGAAGCCATCCCAGAGCAGCAGAAGCCAACCGCCAAAGACAAGGTATGTGTATCTGTTATAAAGGTTGGCAAAGACATATCGGTCATCAGGTAGAGATTTGGCACACAGAGGTCTTTGGTGGTGGTTAACGTGTCCCCATGAATGAGTGAATACACATGGGTAGCCGACTAAACTATTGTTTGATGTATGTAAAAGGAAAACTCTGGGAGCCAAAACCTGATGTGAGCGAGCACAGTGGAGAGTCACAGCCTCGCACCTGAACTCCAGACCTAAGTCAGTTCACAGACCACAGCCCCTTGCCTGCAGGAGAGACTGAGGCCCTGGGAGGAAGGACCCTACACCCCTGCTGTAGGTGCAGACCATAAACCTCCCTCCAAACTTTTCCCTAAAGGATCTGTAATCATTTGCTAGAGTGATTTTTCATCAAAGAAAAAGAAATATCCAAACCATCGGGTGATTACTGGGCACTACCTCTAAATCAATTCTGCTCCCTGGGGATCCCAAATACCACTGTGGCTCACCAGCCAAGATGAAGGTGCACAGTGAGGCGATGGGAGTCTCAGCTCAGATCTGAACTATAGTGGACCCAGTTGATCCACAGACCCCACCATGTGGTTATTCCCTCAGTTACAGAAGGTATAATGCAAATAAACATAATTAGCAACTGAAAGGATTCCTGTACTGGTTCTCTGACCCTTGAATTATGGATCATTTTTGCAGGGATTATTGAAAGCCCCTGGAACTTGCCTTCTGTTAAGTAAACCAGAAGCAACATTGCATCCCTGGAGAAGCTGTGGGGATTAACACCAGACAAGGGCTTGGAAGAAGTAGGATGGTGGGATCTATTCCATCACCTCTTGACTCATTGCTTTGGCCTGTGCAGAAAACAGATGGCTTGGAAAATGACTGGGGGCTACCAGGTCCACACCTTAACCAGGCAGTGATTCCAACTGTAGCCGCTCTCCCAGATGCAGCGTCTGTACGGGGCCAGTGAGTCTGGCTCTGGCACTTGTTATGCAAATATGCCTTTTGCTCCTTATCACAGTGCAAGGACCACTGTAGTTTGCTTTTACCTGACAAAGTCGTGGTGTACCTTCAAATGCTTGCCTCAACATTTAAATGTTGGTTCAAAGCATGACTATATTTCTCATCCCAGAAACCTCAAGCAGTGCTGGTTTAGAGAGGTCTTAGTTCCTAACGGATGCTTCAACCAGGAGCACAGCCATGGGTCTACTGATGCAAGATCCAAGGCAAGGCTGCCGCTTAGCCATCTTGATTCTTATGCCTCTAAACCAATAAGCAGTGAAAGATGTTACTCTACCAGCTGGAATGTCAATCCTGACTGCCAAGGCTGAGACTGTTATTGACACACAGTGGAGGGAAGGACTGTGTTGGAAACATGGGATCCTCTGGGTGCTCAAGGTCTTCCATACCCAGTGGTAAAGGTTAATGAGAAACATCAACCAAAACAGGTAGGACAATTTGAGGACTTAGACCCTTTGGTAACAGATATTTGGGTCACTCCACCAGGTAAAGAACCCTGACCAGCTGAGGTTCTGACCAAGGGCAAAAGAATTATTGAATAAGTAGTGACAAGTTTTAAATTTACAGAAAACAGGGCTTTGAGCTTTGAATTCAACAGTTGCCAACTGCTCTACCCATCACTATAGTGAAAATGGAGCTGGAACATACGAATACTTCTATGCTAGGTGGCATGTTTTGTTAGCAGAGGGTATTGGAGGGATTTACTTTACTGGTTCTGGGCAAATTACCACAGCACCCTGCTTGAGCAGTGCATGTAGCTTAGCAGTGGGGCGTCACTGGTGCGGAATGCCTATGCGCAGTACACCCTGACCCCCTTGGATGACTTCACAGGTTGCACTGGTATACCTTTCCGTGGATAGCCTTCCCCGGCACCATCTCAGATGGACGTGCAGCTACCACAGGCTTCGTCCAGAGAGGCAAGGTTGTATTCTCTGTAATGCTTTCTGGAATTCAGCCTTAGGGAGAACAGAGTACCCACTTCCTGTATTTGCTATGCCCATACTCTCCCAAGTTCTCTTTACTGCTTTGCAGTTTTTTATTTCTTCAATTACAGATATATGCCCTGTCACTGCAATCCAATCTTAGAGTTAACACTTTTATGTCAAACTCTTCCTGTTCATTTCATGTGGCTTCTGTCTCCTGACTGTACTCTTGCTAGGACGCAGTAAGCAAAGACAAAGACTTAAAGAAAATATTGATTAAAGAAAATCCATTGAGACCATGGATTAGCATTCAGGATATTTTAAGGTTAAAAAAAAAAAAAAGCCTACAAATTGTTTAGACAATAGAAAAAGACAATTCAGAGGAAATGCAAATTAATGACAGTAACCAAGTAAAACTTTTACTCACCAGAGTATTGAAATTTATCTTGTCAGTATCAAGCAGTTCAGAACATAGAAAACACTGATACCCTGGCTGGTGGAAAATGGAAGGCAACCTCAGTCTGTTAAAGTCTCCAAGTGGAAACCCTGTGACACAGCTTTGCAATTGTTTAGAGAAACAGTCACATATAAACAAGGTGGCAAGTACAGAACTGTTTGCAAAACTGTTAGTAAAAACTAAAAATTGCGAGCCACCTAACCATCCTTCAATAGGTAGATACTTAGGATACTCATACTACATATGCCAACGTAGAATTTAAGAATTTAGTGTATCAACATAACTAATGTGGAAAGATCTCCAAGCAGTTAAGTGGGGAAGTTTAACACCAAACCAGTTCCAGCCATTACCTCTGAAAACTGAAGGGCAAGCAAGGGGAAGGGCCTGGGGATGGTTGAAGATGTATACCTACATCTCGTAGTTTAAAAGAAAAAATTATGTTACCCGAACAATTACAAATTAAGGCTGTAAAATCTCCAACTTGAACTTTTTCTTCTGAGCAAGATTAAATGAAACTGGATTAACTTTGAAATAACTAAAACACTGGACAAAATACATGAGACAGTAGCTTCAATACACTGGTCTCAGTCCTGAAGACAGGAAAGAACTGAGGCCACTTACTGCCTTGGATTTCTCAGCCACAATGCAGGGAGGGGACACCTGGGCAGAGCCTACTGGACTTCCTGAGTTCAGCATATGGAGGTGAATTTAAGGGAGATGAAGGCAGCTGGAGTTCCCAGGGGCAGAGGACTGGGGTGGAGTGACAGAAAGAGAAATTCCAGGGATCTGCAGAAGAACCCCCTGCCCCACCCCCCATATTCAGCAATGTACTGGTCAGCACATGCACCTGAGGAAAACTACCCAACTCCAGGGAAAAGTTTTCAGGAAACGGCACCTGCAGCCCACACAAGGCTAGGAACAGAGCCTGCCCCAATTAGCCCAGACTGGAAAGCCTGATAATCCTGGGGGGCACTGGATACTCAGAAAGGTCTTGCCTCAGAACCAGACAACAACTAAGCCATAGAACAAATGCTGTGCTGCTCCCACCAAAGTTTAAAAGCAAGATCTGAAAGGATCAAACTGCCTTCAAGTAACAAAAGTCACAAAAACAAAAATAACCAGTACCCAAGTAAAAATTTGTCTGGCATGCAATAAAAAATTACAAAGCATGCAAATAAATAAGAAAATATGACTCATAAGAAAGAGAAACTAGAAAATATGATCAATAATAAGCAAAAAAAAAAAAATCAACAGAAAGTAACCAAGATGTTAGAACTAGCCCATAGGCTGTTAAAAATTGTTACACTAGATGTTCAAAAACCAAAGAAAAGGTTGGCTATGTAAAAGACGTAAAAAATATAATAACTGAAATTAACCTCTAGAAATAAAGACATCTAAAATAAACATCGGACATTAACAAAAGATTAGATATAGCACTAGTGAACTCAAAGACAGTAATAATCTAACATGAAACAGAGAAAGATTTTTTAAAACACCTAAACAGTACATGGGTGAGCTGTGGATCAACATCTAGTAGCCTCTGTAGTCTATAACAGAGAGAAGGGAGAGGACAGGAAAAAAAATTTGAATGAAGGCTGAAAATTTCCTGAACTTGGTGAAAACCATAGATTCAAGTAACTCAATGAACCCCCAACACAAGAAACAAAGAATACAGTAGCATAACACATCATAATCAAGACATTATATTCTTAGTCCAAATTCTGTGATTTAATATAGAATATAATCTTGGCCAAAACATGGACCAAAAGTACCAGATTTCATATACCAGCCATGTGGTTTGGTACTAGATATTCATACAAAGTACTCTAAGCAAAAGCCTAATTTTACTTTATATGCAATCTGAACTAAAAAGGCAGTTACAAGATTTCAGACTTGTAACAACAAATGGCAGTCTCATAAATTTGCTTCTTGGTAGCTTAAATGGATGACTTCTATTGATTTGTGGAAAATCAATGTGCACACCACTCCCGTAAGCATATAAACTCATCCATCCAATTATCATTTCTAAGGCTCTGTTCTCCACTAATGATTACATACTTTGGTTACTCCCTGCTGGTCTTGGGGAGCAGTAAAAATTGAGTAGACAACTCATCCTCAGTGGTAAGGTAAATTCACTAGCATTAAATGTCATAATCAAAAAGCAAAGACACACTTCAGTTAATAAAAAAACACATTAATTCAATAAACACGCAGATTTATTTTAAATCAGTTTGTACATGATACAGATTGATTTTGCAGTTTTTAATAAACTAAAATAGAAATTTCTTAACACAGCAGTGTCTGCCTGTACAACAAATATCTTAAGGTAAAATAAGCTATTTTGATAGAATTACATCTGCATGAAATAATCAGATGAAAAATCTGAAAAGGTTTCTATATACCTTCTGGATTAAAAAAACCCAAAAATTATTAATGGCTCCAGATACTAAACTGCTAAAGGAAGAGGGGGAAAAGGCTGTGAGTTCTGTTTAAGAGCTCTTCTTGTAAAATCTAATTTCATATTATATGATTTTGTTGTTAGAGAAGTACTCAAAATTACAGAAGATGAGAGGCTTCATCAGCTACATTTTCACAAACACTGCTCTGTGTTGACATCAATGCATGACAAGGTACTCATAGCTAGGTAAATGACAATTACACCATCGTAGCCAATTTTTGCCACTTTGGAATGAAAATTCTGCACACTTTCAAATATACCTTGCATCTTATAGCACTCACGAAACACCAACAGCCATGGCACCGTAATAAAACTTTTTGTGAGGTACCTAGAATATAACTACTAATGAAACACAAAAATGTGAGGTAAACCTACCTTTTCCCAAAACTTTTGAAGCCAGAGAGTTTAAACAATTAAGGCACTTGAAAACATTAGGTGTATGTACAAATGTGCAAGTAAAACAAACTTTAGCTGTATCAGCAAGTAACTAAGAAACAAGTAAATCTTCATTTTAAGAACCTTTAATATAATTATCTAAATGTAAGGGATTTTGGCTTATGAAATGGACCTAAGTAACTTGTCATTCCTACCATAAAATACTGAAAACCAAGGGCTAAACTCAGCCACTATAGGCTAAAGAAACTAAAACAAAAAAATGCAATAACCTAGAAAAGCAAAAGCTTATTTTAAACTAATTTAAGCCTCTGAACTAATCCAATGTGTCAAAGGCAGGGAAGGAAAAGTATCCCTCTAAAACCAAAAAACGTAGTGCTCCTAAGAAAAATAAATAAAAGTATGCACGCATGCTTACATCACTATACTATGAGAACTGAAATTAAGAAGGATGGGAGAGAAGAAAAAAGAAAGAAAAAGAGAAAGCATAATCTGTTTATCTAGGGCAACCATTAAAAACCTACAGTAATCGGATCAACCAAAAATCCTTAGATTTTCTGAAATTGCATTGGTCACACTTGCTGTCTCAAAACTTAAAATGACTGTCTCATTTAAACACTAAATGATTCTAAAACAACTGATTGTTTCTTGCCTCATGAAAGAAGTTACTTTTCAAGATAGCTTGGTAAAAATCCTCTTGAGATACAACAGTGTTAGGATACTTGTTGAAATACAAAGGAAAATATAATTAAATCAATTTTAATCTCTATTATATTTTTAACAGCTGTAAGAAATAGGTTGGGAAGTTCAATATATGAAGACTTTCAACTTTGTGTAACATCCTTTAGCTTAAGTAACTCAATTATGAAGTAAAGTAGGTAAGTTTTCAATTAAGTACTAACAGCATGATATCTAAAAGCAGGTTTACTACAGCTCACATAAACCTTTTACCTTCCTTAATGGGAAACAACAAATCACAAACATTTTACATTACAGTCTACCTTTCAATCTGTCTTTTAAGGCACTGTTCTTTATTTTCTCAATGATATAAGGTGCTTTACAAGTATTAACAATAACCTGCTACACTTTAATGGTCTGTATCCTTTCCTTTCTTTTCTTTAAATCTGGAATGTAATTCCCTGGGTGGCCTTTTATTTCTAATGCAGAAAAAAATAACTGTTCTCAAACACTGAATTTTACTCTAAGAATTCAGTTTACTTTATGGATATTAAGCTTACACATTTATTCCATTTTTAAAATGGTTGCCAAAAATCCACCTGATTGATGCTCACTTGGCACATTCTTCTCAGTTCTGGTCACTGCATCCTGAGTTAGGATGGCAATAATGCAGCTTTCAGGCTTTAAAATGACTAAATCTAACTGCCCAATGAGTCACGAGGTCATCTGCGCAGCACAGTGTTTCCTGTCGCGCACAAAGTTACATTTGGCATGTGAAGAAGAGAACATAATCCCACAGCAGCAGCCATTAAAAATATAAGAAGACAGCCACAAGGATTCATGCAGAGTATTTTAAATATTCCTGTTGAACAAAATGATTTAACTGATTTTTCTTCAAGCACAATGCTCCAAAATCTCTTATATGCATTCTTTGAAAATTTAAAGATCCTGGAATAGCGTCTTCCATGTGGGACATCTTGAAAGATAATATTTTGGTTTCATTGAGTTACATGACAGTCCTTGTGAATCTAGTGGGTCTGTTTACAGAGTGTGGTAGTTTCGTTCTTTTGACTTGCAGAATTTATAGAGAAAGAAAATTACAGCCTGCACACCCAAGACAAGAACAATTCCTCCAATGAAACTGGCTGCATCAAAGGTGGACTTTCGCATAGGCTGTGAAGTCGGAGTTAAAGTGGTATTAGCTGAACCTGTTAAATAAGATAGAAGAAACAACAAGTCTTATTAGCTTCCATCACGATTTCAAGACTCACCTGAGTTTCTATTTCACCATGTGTTAAATTCTATAAAGTATTTCCTCTTCAGTCAAGTCTTTACAACTAAAATTTATTATCTGCTTGAGGAAGACAAATTATTTATCAAGCCCATGTTTCACACTGACTGGTGATATCAAGTGGTCACTGTAGCTATACAACTTTAATATGAAAATGACAAAAAAGAGACTCTCCTGATATATAAATTACACACTGGGAACATGTGAAGCACTTTTAAAATTTGCAATTTCTTCAGACTATTCCTAATTGCTAAATAATAGTAAATATTAATTTGTGTTGAAAGTTCATTCGACTTTTGAAATTTACCAAATATATAATGTAAATTTAAAAATGTGGCTGCAGTTTTTCAAATAAAAAATCTTAAATATCTGCAATTTATAATTCCATAAACAAAAGAACTTGTTATTAAAATTACCTTAAATCTTACTCCGCAGATTTTACATATGAGATAGTCATTATCAAGTCATGGGTGGGGGAGAGGTACAAAAATTTGAATTCCTTCTCAGGGAGTAAAATGATTCAAGCAAAGCACCAACTCACTTTTTAATAAAAAGCAATTTCTTATTTAAAATAACTAACATTTTTTCTTAAACAGAATGTCAAATAAACACTGGTTCTAATGGTTTTACATAGTAAGTAGACCAACTTGAAAACTAATTACAAACGTTCTGTATTTCTTCTTGTGAAGACAGAATGGCTTCACTAAAAGTGAAATAAAGGCAGCATAAGAATGAAGCCAAAAGACTCAGATAATTATAAAAGATTAATCAGAAACAATGGTATTTTAAATATGGATAGAAGGGTTCCTAATCCGCGTATCTACAGTGTCTACGATTAGTTTTAACATGTCAAATCATTAATTAAAAAGTTAATTTTCATATGTAATTTTCAAGAGTTATTACAAAGGAATTTGAGAAATAGTAAGAAATACGGCCAAGCTGCACACTAATAGTGATCTTGGCTTTTTAAGTATTTTTCAGTAAAAAGGATGGCTTTATTATCTTCACTCAAACCACTATGGTCTAATACAGCACCATAACCAATTCCTAACAGTAATCAGTATTTAATTTCTAAGTTGTAAGAAATTAGACTTCACGTACAAGCCGCACTAAATGGGTTTTGGAAAAGTATTTCATTGTAATGTGTCACGCCAAATGTGATTACACATAAAAAACCTAGGCAAGGACTCTCAGAAAACCTGTCATTACTGCTGTAACAGCCTATGTTGGTCTTCTAAAGACGCACGAGAGATTCGTTTCAGTTCATAACCATTCATGAGTAAACTGCAAAATGACGACAGAAACAGTAAAAGGCAAGAGCGTTGCACATACATCCTGCCTCGCTGTTAGTTTAGAAGTCTCCATTACCTGGTACAGTAGCTGTTGAAGAGGAAGGCACAGTTGTGGTTTTAGCTGGAAGAGAAACACAATGTATTAATAACTTAAATCTCCGAAGTTTCATTATCTAGCATCTACCTTTTTAAAGTAACGCTGTCAACTTCCACACGCTTCCAATTTTTTTAAATAAAGGCCAGATTGTTTCAGTTAATGGTTCACTAATTTACCTACATATACAAAATACTAGCTTTTAAATATATTTTAAAACATTAAGCAATCATAAATTGTACCTCCGCTAGTACCTATGTGTACATCCAGATAAGGTTTGAAAAAAAGATACACAAAAGGATAAGAATTAGTGTTTATGTAAGGGAACTATAGGTTCTTTACAAATAATATTGCTTTTAAGACAAAAATTATTGACTTAAAAAGTCAAGGTAAGAAGTGCAACTCAGTATTTCTTACGTGTCTATCAAAATCAGCTTATCTTCTTTATTTCAGGGGGTTGACAACCTTTTCTTGAAGTGGCAGAAAAAAAACATTTTAGGCTTTGTGCACTGTGTAGTGCAAAAGCAGTCAAAGACAACATGCAAATGAATGGGCATGGTTGTTTTTCAATAAAACTTTCTTTATAACCGGTGCCTTGAGGCCACAGTTCCTCCAATTTAGAAGAGCCCAGTGGGAGCTCTAGTCTACCACTCAAATAGTTATTTAATGATGCCTCTAAAGAAATATACACTTGAGAATTAGATTGAATGTAATGTCTGTAGGAACTAAAGCACTGTATTATGAGACTTTTGTTAGTATTGATACTATTGTTGGATAGCAGTAAATATGTTAACACTGACAGATATTTCCACACACTTTGCATCCCTTTTTCTCTCACCAGTGTACACATTTTACCTACTCTGCTCTCATTCCTCCATACTATGATCATCCTACAGGGAAATATTTGATCTCATCTCTGATAGGACTGATTCCTATACAGAATTCCTGGATTAGAGGGTATGATTACTGATTAGAGGGTATGATTACTTTAAGACTCACAACCCCTTGAAAGTAATTTTTGTTGTTTATACATTCTGTGTAACTTCAAAAAATACACTTTACAAATTAAACATGAATCAAATTATTTTTCTATCTTAAAACACTACTACTAATCTTGTCTGAACGTTTACACACTTTTACTTTTGACCAAAGTATTACATTAACAAAATTTTTTTCCTAAATAGTCCCTTTAACATTTCATATGATGACAACTTGGTGATGAACTCCTTGAGCTTTTACCTTGTCTGGGAAGCGCTTTATCTGCTCCTCAAATTTAAATGATAGCTTTGCTGGATAGAGTAATCTAGGTTGTAGGTCCTTGCTTTTTATCACTTTGGATACTTCTTGCCAGCCCCTTCTACCCCACAAAGCTTTTGAGAAATCAGCTGACAGTCTTATGGGAACTCCTTTGTAGGTAACCCTCCCTTTCTCTTGCTGCTTTTAAGATCCTCCCCTTTAACTTTTGGCATTTCATTTTATTTTATTTAGATTTATTTTTTTAAACAGAGAGGAAGGGAAGGAAAAAGAGAGGGAGACAAACGTCAATGTGTGGTTGCCTCTTGTGTGTCTGCAACTGGGGACCTGGCCTGCAATTCAGGCATGTGCCCTGACTGGGTATCAAATCAGAGACACTTTGGTTTGCAGGCCAGAGCTCAATCTACTGAGCCACACCAGCCAGGGCTATGAACCTTTGGCATTTTAATTATGATGTGTCTCAGTGTCAACTTCTTTGGGTCCAACTTGTTCGGGATACTCTATGCTTCCTGGACTTGTATGTCTATTTCCTTTGCCAAATTTGGGAAGTTTCCCGTCATTTTTTCAAGTAAGTTTTCAATGTCTTGCTCTTCCTCTTCCAGCATTCCTGATTCAGACGCTGGTACATTGGAGATGTCCCAGAGTCTTCTCAGAAGTTCATTTTCTTTTGAATTGTTTCCTCATTTTGTTCTGGCTGAATGGTTCTTATGCTCCAAATCACTGATTTGAATCCTGGCTTCCCCTTCCCTTCACTGTTGGTTTCCTGTGAATTTTTCTCTATTTCCCTAAGTAGAGTCTTCATTTCTTCCCTTACGCTTCTGCCATATTCAATGTTATCTCTGAGCATTCTGACTACCATTTGAGCTCTGCATTTGATAGGTTGGCTACATTCACATCACTCAGTTCTTTTTCTGGGGTTTAGTTTGTTCCTTCCTTTGGGCCATGTTTCTGGCTTCTGATTTTGGCAGCCTCCATGTGTCTGTACACTCAGTAGAGCTGCTTTGGTTCCATTTTAGCATGCCTGTTAGGTTGTGTGGGGCAGAGCCATGGGTATTTGCCAGGGCAGGGCAACCATGGCTCCATGTGTCAAGGAAGGGTCAAAGAGGTGGCAATGCTATTGCTGGCTAACTTCTGGGGGCTTGCCTGGCTCTTGCCCTGTTTCCAGTCACTCACTTCCCATATGAAACTGGTGCCCCTCAGCAGCTGTCCTGGTTGTACGTCCCGGGTGGGTGGGTTTAAACATGTGCGTACGGGCAGTTTCTTCTACCACCCCAATCCCCACTGTGTTTATAGCTATAGGTTGTTCGGTTTTTTTCCCAGTGCTGGAGCCCTGGGGCTGGCTTGCTCACAAGGTGTCCCCATGAGTTTTATCCACCAAATGCGAATGTGGTGTTGCCCATTCTGCTGGTTGCCATCGCCTCTCCTACCCATCTGGGTGAATATAGCTCCTTTAAATCCTTGGTTGTCAGACTTCCATAGAGTTCTGGGTGATTTTCTGGCAATTCTTTTTCCTTTTTAAGTTGGTTGTGTTCCTTCCTATAGTTGTGCAATGAAATGAGGCATGTCTACCTATGCCTCCATCTTGACCACATCTCAAATTGGTGAAGATTTTTAATAGGAGATGTCATCTAATGCTACTGAGTGTGGTGAAAAACTTTCAAGTTGATGAAAATAAGAAGTCTATCTTTCTGGAAAGCAATCAGTACTGTGAGTCTTAAGACAATCATTTAGGAATGCTGTTTAAATCAACCCTATCAGAGATGACAACAAGTATTTCCCTATAAGGTATTCCAATCGAACTATTTAACCAAAAGCACGACATGCAAAGTGCACACAATGACACTTACCGTAAGAAGGAAACATTCAAATGTGCAGGTACATACCCAATTTCATAATGTTTATTTATTTAGATATACATATAGAAAAGATTGAAAGAACTCAAATCACTTAAAACATTTTGGTGTACCTCTGGATGATATGAATTATAAGGAACTTTAATTTCCTTTATGCTTTTGTATTTATGAATTTTTTCACAAAGTCCATAAAAAGCAGTTTATGGACTCAATGTACAAAGCTACAGGGAATCTGCTCAGCTCCATGAATGTGAAACACCAAAGCTGTGTGTCACTGTCACAACAGCACACACTAATGTAATCAGTGTGGTGGGCCACGCCTAAATACGTCTACTAATTTTAAATATTACACTAACGACTTGTAGGTATTTACTAAAATATTATCCATCAAAAGAGCTTAAAACTCCCGAAAGAAGGAAGATGAGAAAAACAGTCAATTATATTACCTGTAGAATTGGTAGGCAATGGAGCAACAGTGGGCGCTATTTAAAAAACAAACAAATATGTCAGTCAAAGGTGTCTAAATATCATAATCTGTTAACATGACTTCCTAACCTGCAGCCATTTGGGTGGCACTGTACAATTTTTACATTTTAGTACCATCTATCTGTGATGGAGACCGACAGTTTCTTTTACCCAGTATTATACCCTCCTTCCTTAGAAATAGGAGCACCAATTTTTAACCACACTTTCCTTCCCCCAGCAGACATTTCTCCACCTCCCCTGAAGCTAGGTAGCCATGTGTAACTTCCAGAAAGCATACATAAAGTAGATATGGGCCTCCCTTTTAAAAAAAATTTTATTGATTGATTTCTGAGAGAGAGGGATAAAGGAAGGGGGAAGAGATAAAGGAACAATGATTTGTTGCTCCACTTATTTATGCATTCGCTGGCCGAAACTTGTATGTGCTCTTGATAGGGGGTCCAACCTGCAACCTTGGTATAATGGAATGATGCTCTAACCAACTGAACTACCTGGCCAGGACTGATATGGGCCTCTCTTTTCTTTCATCTTCCTGCTGGCAGGAAAACCAATTATATGGCTCAAACATGAGAATTCACATTAGAGAATAAGGTCAAAGCCCATTTTTGAGGAACAACAATGAAAACCTAGGAGCAGCCTGGGTCCCTAATAGTTGTAAAGCTGTTCCTGTAGCCCACTACCTGTACTTGAGCCCAGACTTCCTTTACAGGATAGCAAAGTGAACTTCTTTCTTAAACCATTCTAATTTGGTACATCATCAAATAAGCAGAATTATTTGACCAGTTTTTCTTTACTGTCTCTTAAAATGTTTCACTTAATCTTTATAGGCAATGTTATGAAGTCAAAAGTCGACATAGTTATTGGTTTTTCTAACAAACATTAAAATAACTATTAAAATGTTTGTTCATCTACCACCTAAACAATGTTATTGCACTCTACATAGAGCATAACTGATCTCATGCTAATGAAATTCTAAGTTACAAAGTTCAAGTTGGGGAGGGGGAAGATGGGAAAACTCCTACCAAACAAAATTAGGTAATGGTAGTCTTTTAAGATTATTGATACTCTGCAGAAAAACCTTTTGCTCAATTTAATTATTAGCTATGTACCAAATTAGAGGAGTTTGACTTTCCTATTAATTTATAGTCTTGTTAGAAAAATCCAGTTTCAGCTAGGAATTTTGACTACTTCTTGAGCAAAGAGTAAAGGTTAAAGAGTGATCAAATTCCTCAAATTAAAGTACAGAAAATAGATGAATAAAGAGATTTACTTAACCATAGCACATACTATCTGGATACTATGACATTCACTAGTACCATAACCAAGAAATTTTAAGAATAAGACTGTCCAGGCCTGTAGAATGCAAATGGAGAGTCTAAACAGCAGTGAGTTTCTAGAAGAGTGAAAAATTATAATAATGAGAGGAGGAATCTGTATTCATAGCATTCCCAGTATAGCCAAATCACTAAACCAAGCTTCAAAACACCGTTCTTTCAGCAATCAATATAAATGCTATTCATATTGAAACTTGTAACAAGATTAGAACTACAGAAATGCTTCAAACCAAGCACTGTAATAAGGCTTCCTGAGGCAATGATCTCCCTCACCTCTCTGTGACCACTTTCCCCAGCAGCCAGTGTGAATACTTACCATGACAGAAGTCTGTACCGTTTACCACCTGGCAATCAGTGACTGTTGAATTATGTGAACAGTAGCTTTTACCTGTTATGGAAGAAAAAAAGCAAACAAGATAAACAGCATCAATCACTCAGTACTATCTTTGACTTTATTACTGAGCTCCAGGACAGCTTTCAAAAACTGAAACTCAGGCATAAATGCTATAGAAGTCCATTCACACACCAACAAAATACTGTTATTCTTTCCCCCATTATTTTAGCAATATTATACAGCATCTTTCCAAATATTATTCTTTTAAAATCCACATAAAAGCACGGAACAAATAAACCAGAAATACTTAGATCTTAGAATTGTGGTGTGACTGCTGTCCAAGGGAGGGCTGCTCTGCACGCGAGCACTGAGTCAGCAGGGAGAAGTGGTCAGGATCAAGAAAGGCTCAGTAAAAGGGAAGGTGCCGCCAAGGCAGCAGTTAAGTCCTCTGTTCCTCATCTCTGCATCTTCTACACTTCCTAAAACCAGTTGCTAATGGAAGACTTATAGCAGGAATAAGGGAGCGCTTTCCCCTACAAATCCCATAGAAGGGTAATCTAAGCTCCAAAACTTGCCAACTCTGCCATACACATGGGGGAGGGCTGCACTTTTAAATTCCACTTTATGAACTTAAAAAAAAAAAAAAAGGGGACTCTTATGCAAGAGTAAACAACCCCAAATTAAGCTAATACCTTAATTTTAAAAAGGTTTTTAAACTGTTACATATTGATATAATATTCAGAACTCTTAAACTTTTCAATGAAAAGTAAAGAAGCTTAACACATAGCTTTGGCACTTTTCTTGTATGTTAAAAAGACTGCTACATTGCTAAGAGAAAAAATGCGAGCACCTTACATTTAGAAAACAACAATTTATGCTTTACTCCCATGGTTCTAACAAAAACCTAACTGGCATTTCCAAGTATTTCCATCTAACTCTATTTCTCAAATTAAAATAACTTTAAAACTTAACAAAACCACAGCGAAGAATCAACTGACCCCCCCTCACCTCATCCTTCCCCCCATCTTAAGTTTCATAAGGTCTAAGTTAATGTAGCTGGACACATGGCAAATAAATGCCTCCAACATTCTTCTGGGGAAGTTTTCAGAGGAAAATTTCACAACTTCCTTTCACAGCTATTTTCACTGTATCCTACAAAGATCTATGATCTCTCTTTCTTTAAAACTATTAAGCTTTAATTATCAAGTCTAAAGAATTAAAGGGGGTTAGGGGAATGGGTAACAAGAAAAGATTTTAGGGGGGGAAGTGTTAGGAAATTGGTACTGTACCGGAAAAGTACTTGACTTGCAAAAAAAAAAAAAGTGCACGCTGACATAAATGTTCTACATAATTTTCAAATGTTTGATATCCTGTTGTATTTTTTAAAGTGTTGTAACAAAACAGTTTTGCATTCTCAAAATTAAAACAACCTCCAAGTTTCTTACCTTTACATTCCATCCAAAAGCAGGTAGTATTAGCAATAGTGTTGCTAGCATTAACACAGGAAATGCAGCTGTTGCGGTTTTCACAGGTTTCTGGGGTAGGAATGTATGAAATCAATTAATTGGTAACTGATAGAGTTTGTATTACTTATTTTTTTTAACACAGTAAGTGATACATACGAGACTCACTAGTTTAGAGAAATGGTAGTACTTTATAGCCTATCAGTAGATAAAATAGTAACAAACACGTATTATACATATACAGTGGAATGTTACTCAGTCATTAAAAAAGGGAAATCCTGTCATACGCTGCAACATGGACAGTCCTTGAAGACATTATGCTACGTGAAATTATCAAATCACGGAAGGACAAATACTGCAAAATTCCATTTTTATGTATCTAAAATTGTCAACTCAGCCCTGCTCAACCTGGTTCAGTTGGTTGAGGGTCGTCCAGCAAAAGCAAAAGGTCCCTGGCTGGATTCTTGGTCAGGGCACATGCCTGGTTGCGGGCCTGGTTCCTGGCTGGGGCATGTGCTACAGGCAACAGTTCGACATTTCTTTCTCTCCCTCCCTCCCTCCCTCCTCCATCTCTAAAAATAAATAAAATCTTAAAATAAAAGAGTCAAACTCAGAAGCAGAAAAGTAGAATGGTGGTTGCAAGGCACGGAGGCATAACAGAGAACAGTCCAAAGACTATAAAGTTTCATGCAAGATGAAAAGTTTTAGAGATCTTTATATCACTGGACTTATAGTTAATACTTACAATACCCTTAAAAATTTAAGAGGGTAGATCTCATGTGTTTTTTTTAATCACACACGCAAAACTTTATAAACTGGTTAAGAAATTCCAATCGTTTTAAATGACTTATGAGGCCCAAGTCGACTCAAGAGAAAGGGGGGAAACACAAATTAGTGTAACACTGAGTACTTCGTGGTACCTATATAAAACAAACCCCCTTTACATGGCAACTCTTTCACGGACACTGAGGATTTCGTGATACATTTTAAAGAATCCTTAAGAAATAAAAATATTGGAGAACAAAAAGGACTGTTACAAAGCCAACAATATAAACTGAGAAATCATTGCCCCAAAACATCAGCTGAGACACTACAATTTTTAATAGTAATAAAGATGTATTACAGATTGAGCCCAAAATTTGATGATGCCCATTCTGAAAAACCCCAGGCTCGTCATTAATAAATCATCCACTCTTTCCAAGGTCCTCTAAGACTGAAGAATAAGAGACAACACATTTGGAGGGGGCTACAGCCACGTACATGTAATTTAACAAAATAGTAAGATCTTTTTTGACAACTTAAGCCAAATGTCCCAGAAACAAGACTTCAAAGAAGGCTAATTACAATTCAATAGACTACACAACTGGACAAATAGACTACAGAACTGGGCTTACGTTTCTATACTTCATCATCGGTATTTCTCTGAGACTGGGGACATACGTGGGTGGAGGGGTCACAAAGCAGAAACAAGTCTTTCAGAGATTTGTACACAGATAAAAAATGCTAGTTGTTTAAACTCTTGTGTTTGATGATGAATATTTGGGTAGCATAGTAACGATACAATGAACTAAACTTACCTTTTAGATTGCAGCCTACTCAACTACCACTTACAGAAAACACAAATCATCTCCTTTGCACGCATTAAATTACACAAAAGCAATTAATTTCATATTTCCAAGATTCTCTTACAAAAAAAAAACCCACAAACTACAATTCTGAGAGGAAACTGCCAAGTAATTAAGAGATGAAACCTATGCCGCTTTATCATCTTAAAAATGGGGCGCATTAGAACTTCCTGTATTGAACTGCTATTTCCTTTCATTTAAAAAACTTAAAATGTTACCATTACATCGCTCTGAATCTAACAATACTTTTAAGTTCACTAATATATTATTAACCTTTTACTTAATACAAAAACTAGGGAAGATATTGTACAACCGTATGATCAACCTTAAGAAAAACACTAAGGTAAAAGCTAGCGATTATTCATTTCATCAAAATGCCAGTTACTTACCCACTATTACCTAGACTAACCAGCCACACTAGACTGCAAGTTTTATATACCTAGTTTCTTCACCTTACTATCTCAAATTTATCTTCCATTCTTTTTTTTTTTGCATCATCACGACATTGCCAAGGTTCAGAGTATGCCTCAACCAGTAGACTGCAGAGACTAACGTAAGAGGTGTTCCTGATCGGCGTCTAGAAAATCGATAGACCTGGTTCCACTCCCATCTTCACAATCTACTACACATACGATCCCAGCAGTTACTTCTGCTCTACTTCTCGGTTTCACCACCTACCTTCTAGTTTAGCCTAAGAGACAAACGCGAAACACTAGATAGACGAATGAGTACTTTTCGTCGTTTACACGTAGCACGGGGTGTAAAGTTTTAATTAAACGCTCAAACTTAAAGTAAATCTCATACCTATCCGCAAAATTAACGTAATTAAATCTCAGGCGACTTATTTCTCAGACCCAAGTCTCGAGACACAAGCGAAAATTAATGTCTTCAGTTACCCCTTCCCCCTTCTGCCAACTTCTGGAGAAGCCTCCCTTCCGACTGAAGACCTGGGTGGACAAACGACTAACCTTAGGAAGAGGGAGCTCGGTCTCATCGTCAACTTAGGAGACGCGTCGGTTTGCCCTATGATCAACCCCAGTGCCGCCACCGCAGAAGGAAGCCACGTCCCTTCTTCCAAGCCTACGGCAAACTGGATTTTACAATCTCCACTTTCATAAAGCAGCTCGGGCTTAAGATACTGGGGTTATAAACTGTGTAAAGGCCCCCAAGGCCTCTGCCGCCCCTTCTCACCACGACGCTTCGCCTCCCCGGCCACCTCGCGCCCGGCCCCGACTGGACTTGGACGGGCCGCCATGTTGCCGGAGAGTGGACCGCGGGTAACAAGGGCAGCTCGCCTGGGCGGGAGAACGAGGGAGAGCAGGAAGCGGGCTGGGCCGACACCCACCTGGTGCTGGAGTGGTGGCCGGAACGAGGGTTGTCAACGGCGTCGAGAGTGTGTGGTTGGTGGGCGCTGAAGTCGTGCTCGGGGCCAGGGTGGTATTCTGAGCCACGGTGAGCACACAGAGCGCGGCCCCGCAAGCGACGGCCCAAAGCAGCAGGCGGGAGAACCCTGACATTGCGACCTCACTATCGGTCTTTCACCCAAAACTGCAGCGCAGAATGCTCGGTAGGCACCTCGGTCTCCTGCAGCACCTCCTCCCCACACTCTGCTCCCCCTGCAGAAACGCTCTGGGGTCACGTGAGGGACAGAAGCCGCGGCGTGCGGGGGCGTAGCAGGGCGGAGGCAGGGTGTAGTCGATACCAACTGGAATACTATGGGAGGGGGAACAGCGGCATCTAGAATAAAACGAGGGAATAAAGCGTTGTCCCCCAAAGAGACTGTAATATTCCAAAACGCTGGAAGTATTATACATATAAAACTATTTTATTTGCTCTATGATTACCATACAGGACGTAACTGGGCTTTTCTTTTTCCTGCAATAAGGCAAGCTACCACCCTCGCTTGGATGGAACAACCTACGTGACGTGACGCATGGCCTCCCCAGAGCGACCAGTGAGGCTGTGAATTCCGCAGCCCCACGTGACCCCAGGGCCTCGCTTTCCGGACCTGAGTCTCCCAGGGCGGAAGTTGTCTCTGAACGGTGCGTTACGACCGGGTAGCATTTAAATTTGGGCCGTGCTTCCGCCTTCCCAAGGTCTTGCGCATATATGTACTTAATAGGACCTGTGCTTTTTATATTAGGAGTCAGTTTTTCTGGAAGTTCCCCCCTTTGTTAGGACTCCCTAAGGAAATGGAGACCACGTGGTTAAGGGATCTCTGCCTCGCCGCCCAGGTTGTGTGAGCCGCGAAATACCGAAAGTGGTCTCCTGCCTTCTTGCCGGAGCCGCACACCGTCTCTTTCACACTTTACTAACATGACTTCTCCGAATATCTTGCTATTTCAGCCGGCAATAGTAGCGGCCAATAGTTAGAAAATCGAAGATGGATCTGAATTGGAAATCCATCTGATGGGTTCCTATCAACTTTGAAGGTGAGTGAACAGATTCGTTAGTGATTGGACCAAAACACACTGATTGCTTGGCGTCAGGGCTTGATTTAGAAATGACTGTTAATTTTCTGTAGCTGCTCAGGCTTTTATTAAGGGTGAGCGCCATCTGATGTCCAGTCGCACAGAAACATTCACAAGTGCAGCCATGCTTACGTCAAATGGTAAAAATTGGATTGTAAGCTAAGTATCTAATGTCTGTTTTCACCTATTTGTGTTTATCGTGGTAACCTTAAACATGCACATTTACCCTAATAAAATACACACACACAGTAATTGCTTTTGTGAGATCTACTTTAATATGAAAGCACCAAAAAGAGATGTCTGCATAAGACTGTTAAACAAAATCTTTGAGGCCAAAGTTGTCTTGAAAGGGTTTTTGTTGAGCCTATGCTAATCAGGAAAAGGGCCAGGTCCTGGGACATGTAGTTTGAACCATCAGCAGCAGCAGGGCTTAATGGAGATGACAGACATGTCCACCGTCTTGGGGTTGATGGGGAGGGGAGGTGCTGTTTTATACAATGAGTTCGAAGCAGAAAGATAAAAGTCTTGAGAGAATTTACATTGACTGTACATAAGGGATGAGCCCCAGAAATCTGATTTCTGATGCACACTGAAGAAAATGAACCTATGATTTAGCACATTTTCAAAGCCCCCTATCAAATACCAAACTTCATAATTTATGTTGTATATATTACTATTGAGATTGTTACAGATACTTTGTATGTTGTATGAAATTTCTTTGAAATATGGACTGACTAGATTTGCAAGTTTTAAGTTGTGATTCCATTTTGGGAATGGTAATAGATAGTATAATCACTAAAGTACTAGTTTAAAAAATGGGTTTCCATACAGGAGAGAATATCACAAGGTTTTAGAGATCAATTTTAATTTTGAGTATGAATTAATTCAGTCAGTTGAAAATTAATGATGTTAGAATTAGAATGGCTAATACCGAACGTAACAGGCACTCGATGTTTCTTGATGATGCTGTCCTCTTAGTGGCAGCTTGACTGTTTTTTTGAGAGTTGATATTCCAGAAGGGAAACAAATTTTTATTTAATATCTGCTGTGGGTCAAGCACCATGGCAAGTAGCTTCACATATTATCTCAGTTAATCCTCAGACCACTATGAGGTAGATGGACCTTCATTTTACTAATGACATTGAAGCCCCAAAGTAAGTAATGATATTGGAAGTGATTTTATAAATTTATTAATGGAAGGGAGCTAACAGCTTTTTCACTTCTCTGTTCTTCTCACAAATGAGGAGAGTTAAAGGTTAAGTAATTTAACTGCAGCAGTGCTAGATAGCTGGGACTAAAACATGCCTAAGGTAAAATATGTATAAGGTGGAAAGACTCAGACTGGGATCCCAACGTTGCCAGACTAATCATTCACTGACAAATCACTGGCATTGTTTGCATTTGGGGAAAATTCTTTAGATGATATTTAAATGTTTCTCAAATCTAAAATAAGAATGTCCATATACCACATTCTTCTTATTAATATGGCTTAGTGTAAGATACAGCCTATGTACTTGACTGTGACATTCAGCAATTAGGGCAAGGTCATATAACTAACATTTTGTATAAATCATCAGAATGACTCTACTCTCAGATTTGTAGACTTGGAAAAATCTAGAATTCCTTCTGTTTAATCAAATTACAGTTTTCAATTTGGTTAAATTAAAGTCTTATATTTGGAGTTAAGTGGGATAAGCTTTTGAGTTCTTTGTAACAATCAGTTTCTCCAAATGTGTTTAAACATACAAATCATTCTAATACGTACTATGTTCTGATAGAGAGGTATTACTGTTATACTTTTAAGTGGGGGTAGTAAGAACCACTGCATGTACACATCAGCAAAACAACTTACACAGCCTGAGAGTGGAAAGTGAGCGGGAGCGAGTAGACTGTGAATGTGCCATTCTTTAGAAAGTTTGCAGTATTTTCCCTTTACCCTGCCGCTAAACTGAAAAATAGGGGAGCTGGAATCAGTTTCTTACACCTGTGCAGATAATCCAATTCTTTCACATAAAATATTTAAGATCATGATATACAGGTTCATTGCCAGTAAGAATTACTCTGCTCCCTGTTATTATATGATTAATCTTGTGATATGTTTTAACTAGGATCTCTGCAAAGCGTTGGTTTCCTTCATCACGTGCTTCACTAGCCGGTGAGAGTCCCTGTGTTAAGCCCAGCTCCCTGCTTTGAGACGTTCCCAGTGTGACCACAGGAACCTATCCAAAGGCCCAGAGAGGATCTGGAGGCTTCAGACAACAGCCTGAGTTGTCAAGTTAGCCAAAACTTAAGAGAGGAAGAGGAGATAGCTCTCTTCAGTGATTCCCAAATCTGGCTGTCAGTCAGTCATTGAGGGGTTTTTAAAAATACAAGTTCCAGACCAGAGGCCACATAGTCGGCACCATGTTTGGCTCCAGCCGAGGCGGTGTGCGGGGTGGGCAGGACCAGTTCAGCTGGGAGGATGTGAAGACTGACAAGCAGCGGGAGAACTACTTGGGCAACTCGCTGATGGCCCCAGTGGGCCGCTGGCAGAAGGGCCGTGACCTTACCTGGTACACTAAGGGCCGAGCAGATTGCACGGGGATGAGTCGGGAGCAGGAGCTGGCGGCTGTGAAGCAGGCAGAGCAGGAAGCACTCATGGCAGCACTGGGCTACAAGAACGTGAGGAAGCAGCCCACCGGCCTCAGCAAGGAGGACTTTGTGGAGATCTGCAAGCGCGAAGGAAGTGACCCTGAGGAGAAGGGTGTGGACCGGCTCCTGGGCCTGGGGAGCTCCAGTGGCTCTGCAGGCCGAGTGGCATTGTCCCGAGAAGACAAGGAGGCAGCTAAGCTGGGACTCCCAGTGTTCACACACCACCGAGTGGAGAGCAGTCGGCCTGGGGCCTCCCCAGCCCGGAAGAAGCCCAGGCCAGAGGAGAAGGCAGAACCAGGCCCCCAAAGTCACAAGAAGAGCAAGAAAGAAAAGAAGAAGAAAAAGAAGCACAAGAAAGAGAAGAAGAGAGAAAAGGAGCACAGGACCAGGGCAGCCTCCTCACCATCCCTGGCTCCGTCTGGGGCCCGCCATCGCAGGCATGACTCTGACTCCTCACCCTGCTGCAAAAGGAAGCGAGGGCATGACAGTGACTGAGGCCCAGCCCACCAGGACCCTGCCTACCCCACGCAGGCTCCATCCTCAGTGAAGCCTTTCAGCATGTGCCCTGCCAGGCCCAGGGAACTGGAGGACAGGCTTGTGGGAGCCCTACCAGGCCCCTGTAAGCAAGCAAGATGTCCAGGGAACACCTCACCCCCAGATGGCCCCAGGCCCACCCCGGGAGGACACACCTGCCTTAGGCTGCAAGTACTGCTACTTCTATTTTCTTTGTGTTGACTCACCCTTTGTGCTTAAATAAACTTACTTTTAGCTGAAAAAAAAAAAAAAAAATACAAGTTCCTGGACAACACTCTGAAGGTTACACACTGGTAACTTACTGAGCACTCAGTGTAACAGGCCCTACTCTAGGTCCTGTCCACAAGGTAATTTCTTGAATCCTCACAACTCTCTGTGGTGGTTACTATTTTGAGATGAGGAAATGGAGGCATAGTGAAGTTCTTGCCTGAGCTTTTGCAGCTAGGGAGTGGCAGAGCCAGGATTCGCACCCAGGCTGTCTGCCTCTAAGACATACATCCTTAACTGCTGTCTCTGGGTCAGTTGAGAATGTGACACAAGCAGTATACTTTCTCCCCATCCCCTGCAGATCTTAGTATAAAACCATATGCTATATTGTAGTGAGCTATTATGTTAAAGAGTGTGTGTGTATAAATACATAAATATGCCAATTTTCAGGAGTTAGGGATGGTAGAGGGCAGGGCAGTAGATAGAACTACAAAGGGGTAGCCCCAGGGAAGTCTGTGTCTTGATTGTGGTGTCAGTCACAAGAGTCTGTCTACACATGATGAAATGACAGTATGTGTTGTACCAATGTCAACTGCCTATTTTGGTGTATTGTATTGTAGTTGAATAAGATGCACATTGGGGAAACTGGGTGATCGGTACACTGAACTGCTCTGTACTATTTTTGCAACTTCCTGTATATCTATAATAATTTTTTTTTTTTAAAATCACACGCTTGCTTTTGGCAAGCCCTAAGTCACTTAGAGTTCTGTCTCTGTAAGATTGGCTGAAAAAGAGATCATGTTTGAAGGCAAGCCTGCTAGGGGCAAGAAAAGCACAATGGCTCTGGGTGGAGCAGGAGTGCAGTGGTAGTGGTGGCAGTGGCAGCTGAGCAGGGTCACCATTGAGTCACGCACGTCACTGAAATGGGGGCTGAAACCATTACTTAGGTCTTCAGTGATTCCCAAACAATTCTTGCCCAGCGTGCTAAATAAGAACCTCTGGGGAGAGAGCTAAATGAATGCACAGAATCCCCGTCTCTCAGATATCTGAGACTGAGTAAGTCAATGACAGGAACCAGCAGTCTTGTTGAAAAAGTTCCTTGGGTAACATGGATTTGAAAATCTCAGATTAAAGAGGAGCTGATAAAGCTGGATTCCCCACTAACATCTCAAGAGTCAACCACCAGGGGGACTATAACCCAAGCCCTGGGTTGGTATGGCTGAGACAAGTATTCACATCCCTAAAAACTTCCAAAGATGGCATTTTCTAAATGTTATGTGTAAACGGGAATTTAACAAAATTATTTTTTTGTGTTGTTCCTCCTACTTGGTTATTTACTAAGTTTCTCATGGCAGATAATTGCAAATATTTTAGGGTTCAAAGTCCATTCATTAGGTACTGCTATAAATGAAGAATGGTTTTGGCTACAAGCAACAATACTCTACCAACAGTAACATAAACAAGAGTCTACTTTTCTCCTGTAGTAAGAGGTCCAAAGATAGGCAGTTGGCTGGTACTGGTTACACAGTTCAAGAGTTGGGGCTGACATCTCTGCAATTCTCTTGGCCCTTTTTTCCCCCCTAGAGATTTTATTTATTTTTAGAGAAAGGGGAAGGGAGGGAGAAAAAGAGGGAGATAAAAGTCAATGCGTGGTTGCCTCTCATGCACTCCCTACTAGGGACCTGGCCTGCAACCCAGGCATGTGCCCGTGGGAATCAAACCAGCAACCCTTTGGTTTGCAGGCTGGCACTTGATCCACTGAGCTACACCAGCCAGGGCACTTGACCTTTCTTTCATGGCTCCAGCTTCTTTGCATTTAAGACTGGGTGAAGGGGAAAGGGCAGGATCGCTGGCATTCTACTCCTGTCTCACCAGCTAGAACTGTATCTCATGGCCACTCCTGGCAGTAAAGAAGGCTAAGAAATTGAGTTTTGTGTTTTTACAGTCTCTGGCAAGTGCACAAAGGAAAATGGGGAGATGCTGGGTGTTGGGTGAGACAACCTACAGCATCTGACATAGCTTTCACATTGAATTTTATTAAGCATGGTTTAAATCTAGAAACAGCTGATCAGATAATTATCAGGAAATATTGATATGAAAATCAGGCATAAATATTTCCACTGTCAGTAACTGTACATTGTTGTATTGGTCTTTCATTCTCTGTTGGAACCAATTCTAGTTGCTGGAGAACTTCTTTTCCTTCAATTAATTGCCTAATGTAGGAGAAAGTGTGGAAAATTAGTCATACATTTTCACATTTAGCTTACATTCCTAAATTGAGTCTTATCTAGCTTAGTTGAGGATATTTCTTAGAAATTAACATCAGTCATAAATATATTAAATAGCTCTCAATGTGTCTGTTGCCAGGGTGCCCTTACACCCATCTGGGACCCTTACAATCTGTTATTCTCACAGCCATCAGGGTGGAGTTTTAAAAATGCAAATCGATCAGTCTTGCTCCCCTGCTTAAAGTACTTCAGTACTTTCCCATTATCCCTATGCTAAACTGAATCTCCTTCCTGGCCAGCCTCACCCACACCCCTCTAGGGCTACCTGGCAGCATGCTCCCCTTGAGCACTCTGCTTTCAGTACCTCAGTGGTACCTTGAGCCCCTCTTGCCACAGCTGTTTCCTTTGCTCTTGCCCCTACCCCAACCCCTCTGCATGGTCACTTCCTGGCCTTCCTTCAGATCTTAGTTCAGTCATCACTTTCTTGTGGAAGTTTCCCAGACCCCTTTATAGGAATTACCAGGGTTAAATTTGATATTTATTTGTATGTTTCTTTGATTCATTTCTGATTCTCTTCTGAGGACAGAGATCATGCCTTTGCTTAATGCTCAACACCTAGTACAACACCTAGCACATAGTAGGCACCTAATCAACATCCATTGGATACATGAATAAAAGACAGCTCAAAGCCATGCTAGTCAGTCTCTAGATATTCGCTAGCCATTAGGTGGAACTCTGATGGTTCAATTAAAAGAGCCCTAAGCGTAGGACCAGTGCCCTCTACCAGTGCTTGCTTGGGTTAAGATGTGGCTGAGGGGAAGGTGCAGTTTCCATTTCACGCACCTTCGGAGGGACACAATCAGTGCCGACACTGATCATGCTCCAGTCATCTTTGTCATGCTCTATTTTTGCCATCCCATTCAGAAACCGTGACACAGAGAAGGTACATCGTGAGGATGAAGAGCAGGGGGAAAGGGACAGATTCACCTCTCCAAAGAGGTGACGCCTAGTCTCCAAATTGGTTTCACAAATACTGAAGAAGCAGCTACTGTGTGCACCTGTCCACTGTGATAGGTGGTAGGGCACAAGATGAGTAAGGCCCAGTACCTACTCCCATTGTTCAGTTTGCCAAAGAGGACAACAACCAGCTTCATCTTGGTAATCGGAGGTTTCTGACCTAAGCCTTTTGGCATATTGAAGGGAAGCAGAATGAACAAACAAGCAAAGGCCTAGAAGTTGTTACGGGGGTGATGGTACTCTGCTCCAGCTGTAGCTCAGCTGCTACGTCAACAGCTTCCAAAATCTACATCTCCAGCCCTTGTCCAGCCTGAGCACCTACTCCTGGTATTCAGAAGTTGCCACCTGCTTGTTGTGTCTTAATCCGAATCATAACTTGCCCATCCTGAGTTCATGAACTCTCCCATATCCTTCTGCTTGTATTCCCTCTCTTGGTGAATGGCACCAACCATTCAACAGGTTCTAAAATCCTTGGAGTTCCACTAGAACTTCAGTACCCAACATGGGCATGTGTGGCTATTTAAATTTAATTAAAAGGAAATAAAATTTAGTTCCTCAATTGCATTAGCCATATTTCAAGTACTCAGTGGCCACATACAAAATTTGTGGTTAAAATGAACAATGGCATGAAATTTCTCCATGTATTGAAGAGTTAATAATTATCTCCATGGAGTGGCTGGAATAATATAATACTCAGAAAAATTCTAACAATTCATTTCAGGGAAGACAAATAAGTAGAGATATGAAACACAAGTAATGAAAAGTATATCATCCATTTTAGGTCCACATGCCTATAAGCATCTTGCTAATTACCTAAGATAGTTCCATATTTTAAATTTCTCAATAAAAAGAAAATTACTTGTGCCCTGGCTGGTGTGGCTCAGTGGATTGAGTGCTGGCCTGCGAACCAAAGGGTCACCAGTTCAATTCCCAGTCAGGGCACATGCCTGGGTTTCGGGCCAGATCCCCAGTTGGAAACATACAAGAGACAACCACACATTAATGCTTCTCTCCCTCTCTCTCTTCCTCCTCTTCCCCTCTCTCTAAAAATAAAATAAATAAAATATTTAAAAAATAAAATAAAGTTACTTGCAAATTGGATAGTTTTCATCTATCCCCTCAGTGTTCATGGACAATTAAATAGTTTCACCTCACTTCTGCATGTAAATATAGCTACGTTATTGAACACTATGGTATTATTCATAGTAATTAAGAATTGATATCCTTGAGACTGAACGTAAATAGATGGATGGATGAACATAAGATTACAATGGCTGTGCCTCCTAAATGGTTTCTATGTTATAGACAAAAAGTTTCTTACAATATATTTATTTTTAAGCATGTATTATTTTTGCTTTTAAATTCTCTTCTAAATTCTCTTAGTAACTAAAAAAGTTTAGAACTAAATTCTCTTATTTACTCATACAATACTTAATCAAATTTTTTGAACTACATTTTTACATATATGAATATAATATACACGAACTTAAGTACACATACCCAAAAGCCACATATTTTTTATCTAGGTAGGGAGTCGCTTGCAGTGTGATGTAGAACTGTGAACCATTGCTGTGACGGCCTTTGTTGACCATTCCAAGAACTCCCCTTTTATTATGAGGAATTGAAAAGTTTTCGTCTAGAAAAGACAAACAGTAGTAGGTCGTTAAAATATTTCTGTTATCTTGATGGATTGTAACACATAAAGCACAAACAGAACCCTTGGTAACAAGGGTTCTTAATCATCCTTATCAATACATTCCAAATGGCAAATATTCTGTTAGTTGCATATTTCACTCAAGTGGGCTGTTAAAAAGATAAACTTTAAAGTCCTGTTAGAACTATTCGAGCATTTACTAAGAATATTAATAATGTAAAGGAAAGTCTGTTAAATTAGTAATGTAAAAGGAAGCACATGCTTTCCTTAGGATTAAAGTTCAGCAAATTTTCTTGTGCTGTTTTATCAGTAATAGTTCTTTCAAACTACCAACCAATGTGGTAATTAAAAATGTCTCCTTTCAGAAGGCTTTTTCATTTTTTAATTTTCTATTTATTTATTTTTAGAGAGAGGGAAAGGGAGGGAGAGAAAGAGAAACATCAATGTGTGAGAGGAACATCAATTGGTTGCCTCTCGCGCGCCCCCAACAGGGAACACCTGGCCTGAAACAGACATGTGCTCTGACTGGGAATTGGACTGGCAACCCTTCTGTTCACAGGTTGGCATTCAGTCCATTGAGGCACACCAGCCAGAGCGAGGAGGCTTTCTTGGACATGACCCTTCCCCTCACAGTATCATACAAACCTCTGCTGTGGTCTTTATAACACTATATATAATTGTTTACATGATTGCTTCCTCTCTAGCATGTGAAGGCAGAGACCTTGTCTCATTGTAACTTTACCCCCAGGGCCTCCCTAGTAGATTACGTGGCATATATGTGGCCCTAACTGTTGATAATGAAAGGAAACTAATTTATGCTTATTTGTGGTAGTCTTTAAATAAATTTTAATCTCAAACCTGAACATGTATGGATTGACCAAGATTTTGTGGAAGATGGGGTTTTTTTTGTTTGTTTTTAGCATAAGGTTAACAAGTAAAAAGAATTGTATGGTGGTTATTCTACTATTTTCAGTAAGTACCATTTCCAGCATAAAATAAGATTTGCCTCCAAACTCAAAAACATAGAAGGAAGTAGTGGGAAAGAGAAATCCAGTATAGGTTTTCATTCAATAACTATAAAATTCTGGGAATAACTGAGAAATGTGAATACTAACTGTCAGTAAGATTTTCTTAAATTGCAATTGCTGAAAATTCTTATTTTAAGTTTCAAAGCTAAGCCAACTAAGCAATTAAGTCACATCTGTGATGGTTACTTTTACCTTGTTAAATTGCAGACCTCTGAAACCAACCTTGTTAAATGAAAATGAAGCATTTTTATATGAATGAATATATAATTACATTGATGCTCCATTATTATTTGCAGTGGAATAGTGAAATAATCCATTAATTTCACAGAATATTGCCTGGAATAGAAATCTGTCCTAAGATTCAGTTTTAACAAAATGGTATTTGTCATTGCTCTTAGACACTATGATTAATTGTTTTTAAATTCTGTAAGCAATAGAAAAGAAAATGTATAGAACAGTTGTAATATTTTTACCAAAAATTTGTGGTTAATGGGAGAACTGTTAAAACAGTTAATCCTAGTAACTATTTTTAAAACACTACCTGTGTGAAAGCCCATGTATAAAACCGATAAAATGGCCTGGAGCCCTCTCATCTCTGAGGATACCTTGTCAGCCCCCTGTGGAACTCCTTAAAGGGCAGCTTGAAAACCACTGCTATAAAGGAACAGAAAGAAAAAAATGTTTTTAAAAGATGTGGGTAGTCCCTGAACTACAAATTTAAAATGTGTTGACCTGAAAAAAAAGTGTGAAAAATAAATGACTTAGGTTGTTGATTCTGTAAGTACAGAATGTTGATGTGAAATGTAAAGACCTAGGCTGTGCTGCTTCCAGATGGCAGTGGTGGCGGGCCAGAGGGAAGCCACTCTGTGACTGACTGCCACCAACAGCTAAAGCCCTTGGGTGCAATTCGACCTGCTCCTAGGAAGCATCCCATTTTTGGGGGAGTGGGTTGGAGAGGCATCCTCTCTCTTCCTAGTCTCTCCACAGCTCCTGGTGGAGCCTGCAATAACAAGCTGTGGTGTTACTCCACATCCACTTGACAAGAGCTGCGGCTAGGACTGAACCTGCCTCAGCAGCTCACTTGGGGAATGAAGTGAACCCTCACCTGTGCATAGTGTCCACTTAAAGATGGGAGCAAATGGCATAATAGAGTTCAAAACAGAATTTTATTACAGATTGTATTTATTTTTACAGTGAGGGGAAGGAAAGGAGAAAGAGAGAGAGAAACATCGATGTGTGAGAGAAACATCAGGCGGTTGCCTCTTGCATGTCTCCCATCCAGGGACTTGGCCTGCAACTCAGGCATGTGTCTGAACTGGGAATCGAACCAGCAACCTTGGAGCTTGCAGGATTACACTCAACCAACTGAGCCATGCTGGCAAGGGCCAAAATGGAATTTTTTTCTCTAAAGAAACTTTACTGAAAAATGGCTATCCTAATAGTATATTTACATTAATAGAAATATTTTTACACAAGTTAATATTATTAAAATGGGTAATGGAAACCCTAGGTTTAATTAAACATTAGTTCATTCACCAAATTTATTAGATGCCTACTGCATTCCCAAAGCAGTTCCAAGTACTGAGTTTAACATTTACGACATATAAAAATGTAAATTTAATTTGCTCACATAATTTTTTGAAGGCAAAAAAAAAAACCCCTTAAGTGAACAACAGTTTTTCTTTTCTCCCCACTGTGTCTGAATGTTATAGTTAACTATAATAGATTATTTTAATTTTGTCAGCACTGCGTGGAAAGGAAAAATGTGAACAATCTACCAAATAAATGTTTTGAAGTAGGAGGAACAAAAAATATATATTTTTTAAATTGCTGGGTAAAATTAGGGAAATAAAAAATGTTTTGAAGTGATAGCTAAATCAGAATATTTAGTAAATTTTATTTGTAGGTCACATAACAAGCATGGCATTCCAGTAAAAAGTAAAAGAGAAAGTTAAGGAAATTCAAAGGCTATGGTACAAATCAGAACCCTCTCATTCTGTTGTGGCTCAGGAGTCCCTGCCTGCCTCTGCCACTTACAGGAAGATATGGAATAGTAGTTATAGTTCTGTGGTTAAAACTGGTTTTATTTGTAATATACAACATTAAGAGTGAGAACTGCTTGTTTGAAACAGAAATCAGAATTGATGTGAAAAATATCAGTTTCTGAATTTACTTAAAATAAAGCTCATACTCATACAGAGATCAGAAGGGAGAGAGTATGAGACCTGAATGGTGTGATCTATAAGACTAGGGCCAGGTGGGAGGGAGGGACGGCATTAAAGGATCAGCGGGGCACAGGCTGGGGGAATGTGGGGGTCTGAAATGTACAGATTATTTCAATTCCAATAAAAACACCGTAATTCAGAAAAATAAAATACAATGAAGCTGATTCTGATACTATAATGGAAGCAACTACTTTAAGTGTGGGAAATTGCATTGCATTCTCTCTGATAAAAGTATAATCAGACAGTTTGGGAATTTCCACATAATTTTCCAAGGACTGTTGTATCAATTAGAGCCAGGGGTGTCCAATCTGCAGCCTGTGGGCCACATGCTGGCCAGGATGGCTGAGAATGCGGCCCAACATAAAACTGTAAATTTACTTAGAACATTATGAGATTTTTGTTGTTGTTGTGTTTGTATATTTAATGTGTGGCCCAAGACAGCTCTTCTTCCAGTGTGGCCCAGAGACACCTGAAGACTGGACACCCCAATAGACAATCTGATCTCAGTCCTACAATATCCATTTTTAAAAGCTACTGCTATAATTTTACCATCAATGTTCTAATAACAGCTATTCACTATTTCTTGTTATAGAAAAGTAAATGATGTGTGATACCTAGCTAGCATTTTTAAACTGCTGCTTTAATGAAATATTTAAACATGTTGATTGTGTGTGTGTGAATAGCCAAGTATTTATCAACACTTGACTGGATAAATATTTACTTACAGTATATTCTTTTTTTAATTGTATTTTTTCTGTTACCATTTATCCCCCTTATACCCTCT
Source organism: Anoura caudifer (assembly GCA_004027475.1). NCBI lineage: Eukaryota > Metazoa > Chordata > Mammalia > Chiroptera > Phyllostomidae > Anoura > Anoura caudifer. The sequence goes on from PVKU01001583.1 coordinate 94,525, forward strand.
TCTACTTCCACCTGCCCCCCTCCACTTATGGTATATTCATAACATTAAACAGTAGAGAAAAGGAGAGAGTTGCAGCTACAGATAACATGGGTGAATCTCATAGGCACTGATGAACAAAAGCAGTAAGACATGAAGAATGTCTACCGTATGATTCCATGTAACACAAAGTCAAAAATAGGTATAACTTAACTGTATTGTTTAGGGATCCATATGTGGGTAGTAAAAGTATCAAGAACAGCAGGGGGAAAGTCAGGCTCATGGTTACCTCTAAGAGGGAGATGGCGTTATTAAGGATGGATGATGGGTGGGGCCTTCTGGCATGCTGGCAGTTTTTCTTGACAAGGATGGTAATATGTGGGTTTGCTTTAGAATTCTTAGTGTTTTTAATCATCACCTAAGGATACTTTTTTCATTGCTTTTAGAGAGAGAGGGAGAGAGAAAGAAACACTGATGTGAGGGAGAAACATTGGTTGACTTCTCATATGCACCCCAACCAGGAATCGAACCTGCAACCTGGGCATGTGCCTTGACCAGCAATTGAAGCCATGATCTTTTGGTCTACAGGACAACACTCCAACCAACTGAGCCACACTGGCAAAGGCTATAATTCTTTTTTATTTGTACATTTATACCTTCTATACATAGGATAAACATCACAATTTTTTTTAAAAAAGTCCTTAAATAGCTACCCAGATCATATTATCCTCAGTTCTTTAATAAAAAATACTTTTGTAAACTTTCAGTTGCATCATAGAGCACTGACAGCACATCAGGCTCTGTGATTTTTATTAACATCCAGTTACATTCAAAGACAAGTAGATCTAGGGGTTAGACAAATGGTGTTTAAGTGATGTGCCTATTAGGGCACAAGCTAACATTAGGAAACTGGTCTGTTTAATGTAACAAGGATAATACAATATTTTAAAATATATGCCTTTTTTCTTTTGCTTTTCATATAAATGACCTTGTTTCTAGTCAGCCCAAGCCATCTAGTCACCAATCCTTCAAGGGTGGGAGGGATTAATATCATTATTCAAAGGATACAAAGAGGAAAAAAGGGTAGATATTCACCTTCTACCATTCAACATAGGATTTGGAAAGACAAAAAAACTTGTGATCCAAAACAAAGCAAAACAGACTTTCCTCAAGTTAAAAAAAAAAAGATTAACCAATATATAAAATTATCATCTAATTAAATTATGTTTTTTCATGCTTTTAAATTCACTGTGTTAAGCTTAATAAAAGTGAGCTTTGTGGTTGTAGTTGTTTTTTAACAAGCCCTGGGTTTTCATTCTGCAGCTCAGGGAAATAAGGTCCCATGAGAGAATTTCAGAGGAAGGGCTGGCTGGCTGATGTATTAAGAATCCACAGTGGGAAGAAAGGAGGAGGGAAAGCCATGCTATAGCTGTTTTGAGTACTAGTCACAGCCTCTCTTTCAGTCACTCACCCTTCCTTGTGGAACATCTCTTTTTCACTGAATTAGTTGCTGGGTTTCTAATTCTGCACCGCCACAAACAGTAACAGACTTCCCTTAAACACACTGGGCCTGCCTGGGCACCAGAGAAAAGCCAGGCCTCCATCTAGTGACCAAATCCCCACAGCAGTCTAAGGGGAACAAAAGATAATCAACAGAGGCTGAGGGATGTCCAGAGGGGCAGGTGAGGTGCTAAGAGACTAATCTACTTGGACAGACAGCCCAAGTTGTCTGCAACTGTGCCTCAAAGCAGAAAGAGTTCAGGTGCTCTGATAACAGCTGTTGGGTGCAGAGGTAGGGTGGATTCTTGTCGGGGATTAAGGGTGCCAGGAAAGCTCCAGAACATCCTTCCCATCTGCACTGTCTTATTTTAAAACTAAACTCATAAGATGCTCTGGGCCACCGCCCCCAACTCCCAGGTAAGTTGTTCTTTCTTGTCCCACACCACTCAGTTCTTCCCTGGAAATAGCAATTAGCACAGTGCCTGTAGTTTATCTGTTTAAACATCTGCTTTTGCAAAGACACTAACATCCTTGAGGGTGGAAACTTGTTTTCAAAAACACATCACCTTTGTTTCCAAAGGCCCTAGCACCATGTAGGCACTCAAGTAAGACTGCCCTGATTTATGAGTAAATAAATGAATGGTGTCACTTGCATGGTTTCATTTAACAAAGCTGCCTCCACATGAATTTAGAAGCAAACTACCTTTCACTTTCCCCTCTCACTTTTGCCAATGGTTCAATACTATTTTTGAAAATCTTTTCATTATATTAAAATATAGACACAAAAAGCCACAGAAAACTAATGTATAGTTAGTTATTATTAATTACTATAAGGCAAACACCCTTTTAACTACCACTTAGGCCAAGAGAAAGAACTTGTCAGCCTGCCCTGAATTCCCTTGTCAAGTCCCTCTTCACATCCCCAAAGTTGCCATTCCCCTGACTTCACAAAGTCACGTACTTAATGTTTCCTTAAGTTTTACCATCTGAGTGTGCATCCCTAGGTAGTATAGTTTAGTCGTTCTCATTTTAAAAGATTGTTATGCCTTTGAAATCTCTTTTAATCTTCAGGTTCTGCCTGGAACCCTTTCTCTTCCTTATACTTGATCCATTAATGAACCTGGACTATTTAACCCAGAATTTTTCTCAGCCTGAAGCTTGCTCATCGCATACACGTGGTGCAGTTCAGTATACTGATTTCTCTATCCTGTCAGTTTAGCTATAAGGCTTGAGTTGAAAATGCATGTTTGTTTCACCTTGATTGATAAGTTAGGGAAGGACTTGAGCTTAATGAATTTCACCCTGCTCAAGTGCAGTTTCCTCAGGGAGAAACAGCTCTGGGTGAATGCAGAACTGCTCTCAGCTGAACTGACCTGGGTTGCAGAGGAATACACGCACCTCAAGACATCCAGCAGCTACCACCTCAGGCCATTGAATTGTGAGCTGCCTCCAACCACATCTGGGGTCACAGCTTGCCTCCAATTTCAGAGAACACTCCTTCCTCCACTTAAAAGTCACTAACAAGCTGCAACTCTTCCCATGCCAGCTCTACAAACGCCAGGGAGTGTACAAGGTAGACTACCGTATTTATTACAGTGTTCTTGGGTTTCTTAACCATATCACAGCAATTATGCTTCTTATTCCCTGTACCTTTTCTCCCATTCTTCCCCCAGGCCTTCCTTACTGATAACCCTGCATGTGATCTTCATTTCTGGGATTCTGTTCCTGTTCTAGTTGTTTGCCTAGTTTGTTTCTGCTTTGTATTTTTAGGTTTGGTTGTTGATAGTTGTGAGTTTGTTCTCACTTTACTGTTCATAGTTTTGATCATCTTCTTTTCCTTAGATAAGTCCCTTTAACATTTCAGGTAATAAGGACTTGGTGATGATGAACTCCTTTAACTTGACCTTACCTGGAAAGTACTTTATCTACCCTTCCATTCTAAATGATAGCTTTGCTGGATACAGTAATCTTGGTTGTAGGTCCTTGCCTTTCATGATTTTGAATACTTTTTTCCAGCCCCTTCTTACCTGCAAAGTTTATTTTGAGAAATCAGCTGACAGTCTTATGGGAACTCCTTAGTAGGTAACTGCTTTTCTCTTGCTGCTTTTAAGATGCTCTCTTTATCTTTAACCTTTGGCATTTTAATTATGATATGTCTTGGTGTGGTCTTTGTGTCCATCTTGTTAGGAACTCTCTGTATTTCATGGACTCGTATGTTTATTTCCTTCACCGAATTAAGGAAATTTTCTTTGATTATTTTTTCAAATAAGTGTTCAATTTCTTGCTCTTTCTCTTCTCCTTCCAGCACCTCTATGATTTGGATGTAGGTACATTTGAAGTTGTCCCAGAGACTCCTTAGCCTATCATTGTTTTTTAGGATTCTTTTTCTTCTTGCTTTTTTTTTTTAAATAATTTTTTAAGCATTTTATTTATTTATTTTTAGAGGGGAAGGGAGGGAGAGAGGGAGAGAAATATCAATGTATGGTTGCCTCTCGTGTGTCCCTTGCCGGGAACTGGCCTGCAACCCAGGCATGTGCCCTGACTGGGAATCGAACCGCAATCCTTTGGTTCACAGGCCTGCGCTCAATCCACTGAGCTACACCAGCCAGGGCTCTTCTTGCTTTTCTGATTGAATTTTTTCCTCTTATGTTCCAAATCATTGGTTTGATTCTCAGCTTCATCCATTCTATTGTTGGTTCCCTGGAAATTTTTCTTTATTTCACTGAATGTAACCTTCATTTCTGCCTGGGGCCTTTTTATGCTTTTGAAGTACCCAGTGGGTTTCTTGAGCATCCTAATAACCAGTGTTTCGAACTCTGCTTCTGACAGATTGCTTATCTCCATTTTGTTTAGTTCTTTTTCTGGAGTTTTGTTCCGTTCTTTTATTTGGTCCATATTTCTCCGTTGCCTCAATTTGGCAGTCTCCCTGTGTTTGTTTCTGTGTATTAGGTAGAGTTGCTTTGACTCCCTGTCTTAGTAGCATGGCCTATTGCAGAAAAGCGCACTGGTAAGTTGGATGGGGTGGAGCCTTAGGTAGTCTCCAGAGCGGGGCAACCCATGTGAATCAGGTTGATGGAGTCTCCACATTGGAGTCTTCACTGCTCTGTGGCTCTGTGTGGGAGAGGGCTAAGAAAGCAGATAATGCTGCTGCTGCTGCTGCTGCCTGGTCTCTGAAATTTTCTCCAGGAGGAAGCTGTCCCCTGACACTTACTCTAATGCCAGACACTTCAATTTCTCCCCATATGCCACTGGTGCTTTTCCAGCTGCTGCCCTGGTACTGAAGCCCAGGAGGACTGAGTCTGTGTAAGTCCTTCGACTGTTGTGGGCCCTTTAAGAGGAGAATCCCACAGTTTCTTTCACCACCCCAACCAACCCTTACTGGTTTTTAGAGCCAGAAGTTATGGAGATTTATCTTCCTGGCACTGGAATCCTGGGCTGGGTGGTCTTGGGATCCCTTACTCCCAATCCCAAGGAATCCTTCCTGATTTTTATCCACCACATATGGGTGTGGGACCACCCATTCCATGTCTCCTCGCCTCTCCATGTGTAGTTGTATCTCTGTACTTCCTACCCATCTGGATGAATGTTACTTCTTTCATTCCTTTGTTGTCCATATGGGTCAATTTTCTGATTATTCTGGGTGATACTTGGTTTGTAGTTTTGTTGTAATTTTTGCTATGGTTGTGCTAGGAGGTAAGCCGCGTTTACCTATGCCTCCATCTTGACCATGAGTCCTATGCTGCTGCTGCTCACGGGCTCCAGTTCCTCAGCTTCCACAAGACCTAGGACCCATAGCTCTTCACCTTGCTCCAGCTGGGAGATCAGCTCCAGGTTAGGGACAGGGAGTCCCAGCAAGGCCACGTACCTGTAGTTCTCCAGTATCATGTCCCTGTACAGCGCCTCCTGGTCTGAGCCCAGCCGTTGCCCACCCTTGTGAGAGAAGTACATGGCCACACCCTGGAAGTAAGTGGCACTGCCTCCTATAATGACAGGTGGCCGCTACCCCAAGGCTGTGCCCACTGGGGTGCAGAAAGCCCAAGTGTGGCTGCCATCCTGGGGGAGCTGGATCTGGGAGGAATGGGGCCACAGGGTGGGGGTGAGGTCCCACACCCTATATTTATCAGTTTTCAAGATAATAAAGTCATTCTAAATCATTCCAGATGGGCAGGTGAGGAGATGAGAGATCAATTGCTTATTGGACAGAAGGACGAAGTGCTAAGCAATTAGGCTTTATTTATAATATAATATTAATAAGAACTCATGGATTTAAAATGTGTTGGGTTTTAATCATTGCAGCTACTATTCAAATTACTCCATCTTTGGCCAGTGAGAATCTCTTCAAATTGTCTCTTCAGGCCTTTGACATGACCCTAGTAAATTTCATAGCGCTCCTGCTGTCTAATGACAGCATGACTGAACAGGAGATTCATTTTGTAATTTTGTGCCCCAGGATGGGATTCTGACATTTCTCCCCAAAGCCCTGGTGCCTTTAAGTGAGAAATGACATTTCAAAACAGCAATGTAAATGCTAGGAGTGAGTCTCACTACAGGATTGGTTGTTATTTTTAGATCAATTCAGTGGACACAGCTATATATAGAGAGTGAAGATACTTCTTGCATTTAAAGGGGTATTTACCATTCAAATTGAGGACTATGAACTATTTTTTTATTAGCTTCTATCATATTTCATCTGTCCCTCCTTCCTTCCTCAGTGAAAATCCTGACTCTCAAGGATGCAGGAAATAATGAAATTAGACTATCCCTTAATTACTTACCTTTTCCCATGTTATACATACAATAATCTCAAAATATTAATAATACCATCACCAGTATGACTGAAAATAGTTTAAATTTTTAGCATGTATTCTCCCCATTTTTCTTCCATTTTTTAAATAGTTAAAGTATATAGTCATTACATATCCTACTGTCTCCCTTTTTTAAATTTTAGTTTTACAAGTCACTATACAATTAATGCTCACCACCAGTCCTTATTATCAAGGTCTCTATGTACTTTGGTTCTGTGAAATTTATCTACAGTCACTACTCAGGAAGGGCTCGTGGCAACACTATTAAGTTTTACATGTTGTTAACTCTGTGTGCCCTTTAAAATTCAGATCCAGTTTGGATGGACATCAAATCCATAGCTGGCATTTCCTTTCCTTGAGCATCATGAATACATTACTCCATTTTCTTTTGCCGTAAGAATATGATGTCAAAGAATGTGATGATAATCTACTTTTCTTCCCCCTGTAATTCACTTGCTCTTTTTGCCTCGCTGACAAAAAAACTTTTCTTTTTCCTTAATGTCCAGTCATGTTACTAAAATATGTCTTGGTGTTGGTTGTTCTAGTTCAATATTGTCAAGTAGCAGTGCGCTTGAAAGATAACTAATTTCAAGTTGTTATACATATATTTTACTTAAGGTGTAAAATTTATACAATAAAATGCATATATCTTGGATATTCAGTTTGATGTATTTTCACAGTTGTGTATAGTTGTATAACCATCACCCAAAACAAAATATACTTTCAAATCCTTTTTTATTTTAGGAGTTTCTTCAATTATAGTTCTCAGTATTTGTTCTGTTCCCTTGTATTGGTTTAGTTCCTTAGGAATAGTCAGTCATATATTGGGTCTTCTTTAACTTTAATAGTTGTCACTTTCTTGTAAATCCTTTTTATCTTACTTTATCTCTTTTTGGTTTTTAAAAACTTCCTCCTTCTGCCCTGGCTGGTGTGGCTCTGGCTCAGTGGGCTGGGCGTCATCCGGCAAACCGAAAGGCCGTGAGTTTGATTCCCAGTCGGGGCACCTGCCTAGGCTGTAGGTTCAGTCCCTAGCTGGACACGTGGGAATGGCAACCAATCCATGTTTCTCTCTCACATGGATGTTTTGCTCCCTCTCTCTCCCCCTCCCTCCCCATCTCCCTAAAAATAAATAAAATCTTTAAAAAAATAAAAGAAGAAAAATCTCCTACTTTATACTACTTTTAAAACATGTATCTGTTGTTTATTTGATCTGTGTTCCTTCTAGTTTATTTTTAAAAGATTCTTTTTGCGATTTTCTTTTATTGTTAATTCTTTCCTCAGCTCTGCAACCTCATGCTGAGTTTTTTCATTCTGATTTATGAGCTTTTTCCTATCTTGTATCATTTTATTAATGTCTTCTAGCTCATTTTGAAATCGTCACAGCTTTGCTCGTTTGTGAGCATGTCTTTCTAGTGTGCTTTCATGGTCTGAAGTGATGGTGCTGTTCCTTTTTCCCTTTTTTCTTCTAATAACCATGAAACTTTTGCTGCTCATTTTTATGGAAAATTAGTTTTCCTGAACATTTAGAAGCAGATGTGGTTTTTAGGAGGAAAGTAGCTTCTCCAACTTCACAAAGCTCCCTTTTGGGCTGTTTTCATGCAGAGTTCAACAATATGGCAGCTTGCTTTCTGAGATTTCCGAGTCCTGCTCCCATTCCTTCTTTCTCACTGTTGTGCCTACATCCCACATAATTTTGATTCCATTCTCAGCCACACCTCCTTAATATGCACCTCTCCTAGAAGAGAGCCATTTCAGAGCATCCTCAAGAGTTCCCAGAGGTTAGACTGCTCCACCCACTTCAGATCTTACTATGGGCCCCATGGCTACACCAGCTCTTGGCTATTGTGGGGTTCTGTTACTCTCAGGTCCCTTGGACACCCTGCTTTCTCTAACAGATTCCATGGCTCTTGGCAGACCGTGGCCATGGGCAGTCTGTCCTCACCTCTTTGTACTTTGGAATTCATGTAACTTAGCTTGTCACCTCGTTTTGTTGTAAATGTTATCCATTGGTTTTCAGTTTTTCTATCTAATTCTCTTGTCAGTTTTTATGTTGGAATTTGAAAAAATGAAAAACTATGCCACCACCACTACCATCTTCCCAGGATCACAGGCAGCCTAAACAAGAGGATAGTCAAGGGGCCGATTCTGAGTATGGCAAATTACAAGATTTAAAAATATCAATTCCTTTTGACCCTACAATCTTCATTCTAGGAATTCATCCTAAAGAAATAATATATTTAGGAAAGTAAAAAAATGTGTGTACAAAACTGTTCTGGACTAGACCAGGGTGCCATTTTTAACTCCCAGTTTTAGTGTATTACCTCAAACATTATCTTATTTGAAATTGTGAATTGCTCTGTCCTGTTAAGTTTGAATAATCAACTAATATATGACTGATAAAATTTAAAGAAACATACCTTCAAATGTTGGTCCATAAATCGACTCCCCACCATTTCCTTTTCCAGCCACTATATCTGTAAAATAACAACAAACATTAGAATTCTGAAAATAAAAAGTACAATATTGGTAGGGGGAAAATGCTTTAAATTATCATTTTCCTTATACCAACAACTACAGTAAGTTTTATAGCATGAAAATATTGCTATAATGTTTTCACTTGCATTTTTTAAGCACTTTTACATTGAAGACCCTATTTTTTTCCTAATAACTCTCAGAAGTAGGTTAAATTATCATGCAAAACTTTGAAATGATGAAATATTAAATTATAATTTGATACTACTTTTTAAAAAGGTATTCACATAAATTCTGCTTACTTCACAAGTTATTCCATAGTCCATCTTGTTTTTCAGAAAAATAAAAACCGAGAGGATAAAATAGAAACACTAAGATCTTTTTAGAGCAAGAATAAAAACATGATTTAAAAAGAATTAATGTTTAAATTTTCATTCCTTGGAACCCCAGTATTTTGAAAATGAAGTTCCTCTGTAATATAGTGAGTTTTTTTTTAAGTATGTATATGAACTATTTTGCATTATATACATATTTTGGCTTAGTATGATGCTCCTAGTATAAAACTCCTCCATCTACAAGTTAATCTACCCACAGCTAAAAGGGAAGCACAGCTAATTCTAGTGAAACTAGAGGTCTCTGAGGCCTGACTTCTGTGCCTCTAGCCTACCCAGTACCTCTTCACATTCTCAGCTGTCTAATCTGCCCTCCTTGAATACAGTGTGCAATAAATATCTAATGAAGGGCTGTGCTGTTTTAACTCAGTATGAACAATTTATCTACAAAGTATCTCTGCCAGTTTAAAGATATCTAATGCAACAGCAAGATGTAGAGGGAATTTATGCAGGACAAGGCATGTAGCATTTAAATTATACTATTTATAAAGCTGGTTCAGAAGTTAATTGATAAGCTTCAAGTCTCCAACCCCTCTCTGCCCAGTACTCTCTCATTATTCACCCAGAGCCCTCAGCAACTCTCAGAAGCATGCTGGAACGGCTGAAGGCTAAATCCAGGAACAAGGGTTCCCCAGCACCTATTCCTTCAGATCCTAAAGTTTGCTTTGCTCAGACAAATCTGTCCAGATGATTCCCCTACTAACAATTAAACACCAGTGACACTCCTTTGCTTTGTCTGTACACTATTACTCTTGCCCTTTGCTTTTAGATCTCTCAGGTGAACTTTTTATATTGATACCTATCAGTATTTAATACTTTTTGTGACCATAACCCACCCCCTTGAATTCAGCCTTGTATATCTGGTATTATTTCTATACATCTGAAAATAAATTAAAAGTAAACTTTAAAATCAGATGATTTTAATTTAAATCTTAATGTTATTTTCCTTTTTCCAAGCCTCTTTCCTCTTCTGTATAGACATGGATAATGGTAAGTGCCTCCCAAGTAGTTCTGAGGGTTTGATGAAATCATGTAGGTAGAACACTTACTGCAGTCCCTGGCAGAGCGTCATGCCCGCTCATTAGTGGCTGTTACTATTATGTAGTACCATGTGCTTGTGGAATGCATCCTTTCACTATCATCGCCTTCACCACCCTTATGATCATTATGGTGATGAGGATGATAAAATGTATTAAGCAGTATCTCAAGAGATCCTTCTAAAGATGGTAGAACTTGTGGGAACCACAGATAGAGAATCCTACCAAAGTGGCTTAATGACTTGATATTTTTAAGTTTGTACTTTGAAATGAATAGCATGTATGTTTCCCATTTAACTATCTGTTTGTTCATTCATTCATTCATTCATTTATTCTTTCAACCTAATTTTAAATTGATTTTTTTTAGAGAGACAGGAAGGGAGGGAGAGAGAGAAACATTGACCGGTTGCCTGCCCCGTATGCACCCCAACTGGGGATCAAACCAGCAACATTTTGGTGTATGGGATGATGCTCCAACAAACTGAGCCATCCTGCCAGGGCTCAACAAATACTTTTTAAGCATCTATTATATGCCAGGCACTGCTCTCGAACCTGGGATACAACAGTGAATGAAATAGATAAAAATCTCTGCCCTCATGGAACTTATATTCTACTAAAGAGGAACAGACAATACATTAACTGAGAATACAGAAAGAATGCCCAGTGGTGGGAAAAAATAAAGAAGGAATAATAAAGCAGAGTAAGGGGACAGGAAAGCAGCAGGGAAGGAGTTAAGGAGAGGAGTGTGTGTGTGGTGGGGAGAAAGTGGCAGTTTTAAATAGTGATTAGGTAAGTTCTTGCTGAGATGAACTCTGGGCAAAAAAACAAATAGATCAGGGGGTGCAGCAAGGGGATATCTGGAGGACTAGGTGGTAGAGTGTGTCCAGGCAAAAGAAACGACAAAAAACCTCAAGGCACATGTATGCTTGATGTGCTTCAGAAACAGCAAGGAGCTCAGTGTGTGGAGCACAGTGAATGAGAAAGAGATGTCAGGGGAGGGGGGTGGGACGGGGGGGTCAGGAGTGAGGAGTGAAGACTATGTAGGGCCTATTAGTCCCAAAGGGCAAGAAATAATGCCTGGAAGTATCCTAAGGCATAACACAAAACCACATTTAGCTCCCATACTACAAAATTCTACAGAGCCCTGTGGAATTATAACATCTGAAGGGAGAATGTTTACAGAGCTTGGCACTTTCAATATACCAGGTAATTGAATCCTCACCACATCCTGTGATATTATAATTATCTCCATTTTATAATTAAGAAGCCATTCAGAGATGCTAAGTGACTTATTCAACATGGTACAACTTGCACATAACAGTTTGGATTTGAATCTAGTAATCAGAATTTTTTTTTTTTTTTCAAACTGTCATTAACATTGCTGCTTCACTATTTTGAATACCCGACCCAAGATCTAGCCTTGGCCAGGTAGCTTAATTGGTTAGAGCACCTTCCCAATAAACCAAGGTTGTAGGTTCAATCCCTAGTGAGGGTACATAGAAGAATCAACCCATGAATGCATAAATATGGGAACAACGAGTCCATGTTTCTCTCTCTCTCTCTAAAATCAATAATTAAAAATTTTTTCAAAGATCTGTACACTTTACTATTAATATTTGGAGATTTTACTTCAAATAAATAAGCATGACCCACTTTTCCAAATTTTACTCTGGGGGGTGGAGGGGACTGGGGGTGGGCAGGGAGGTCTAACCAAAAAGCAAACCAAGAAAGAAAAGAGCATAGCAACTGGGAGCCCAGCACATAAGGGTCAACACTGAATTGAGTACCAGGATACTGAGCCCCTTGAGGACTGTTTTATACTAACAAAAAATTGAAAACAACTAAATGTTCACCAATGGTGAATTAATTAAATTGGTATAGCAATATGATGAAAAATTAGGCAGATCCTAAAATTTTATGTTTATGTATACTGACATAGGAAAATGCACAGCATATAAATTAAGTGGAAAATAACGAGGTTAGATAACAGTATTGGTGATCTGGCAATCTGATGTCCTTTTAGAGAAAATGAGGGGAAAATAGCTGATTTACATACAACATACTCAAATTAAACCTACAATTTTCTCCTTGTCAGCCTCAGAGTGTTCCAGATTGCAGAAAAATAATTAAACATTATTATTTTAAAACTCTGTATTATTTCATCAAGTTCAAGCAAATCTCCTCCCACACTAAGCCAAATTTTTTTCCATTTTGTGTTTATATGTTATATATTTTTTCATTCTTTCACCTTCAACCTTTCCTTTTTCTTTTTTTATTTGAATTTACTGGTGTACATGGGTTAATAAAATTACATACATTTCAGGTATACAAATCTATATATGTCATCTGTAAATTGTACTGTGTGCTCACCACCCCAAGTCGTGTCTCCTTCCATCACCATTTATCCCCCCTTTACCCTCCTCTACCTTCCCTCACCCCGACTTTCCTTCTGGTAATCACCATACTGCTGTCTGTATCTGTGAGTTCTGTTTTTTCCTAAGCCAATTACTTTTAAATTGCTGACTGATTGCTTCCTATGGGTTATTTCCCAAAGGGCCTCCCAAATTTAATTTTATGTTGTTAACCAGGCACCTAGTCTGTGTAAAAGCCAAAGGACTGACCTGGTAAGAAAGCAAAAAGGAAACCAAAATGCTCAACATCAGCCATTTTCAACCAGTGTGCCTCCATAATTTTTAAAACATGCAGTACCTGATTATTTGTCAGGGGTACTGACCTCTTTTCCCTTAGATCGTCAAATAAAAAAATGACAACAGCTAAGACAATAGCCGTCCAGTGTGAATGAATCAAAATTATGCCTATTTTTTTTTGTAAGATCAGCAAAAAATATATTTTTTTGGTGTGTCAAAGAATTTTAGTAATTAGTTTATATGTGCCATGAGATGAAAAACGTTGAAAATTGCTGTTCTAGATCTTACTTTCGGTTGTAACAATGTAACATTTTCAGTAGGAAACAAGTTGTTTTCCATTTATTCTATTTTCAAATTCTCACCTTTAGTATGTTTCTTAACAGCACTGTATTTTCTAGGTACTATTATTTATTTAGGGAAGCATTTTAAACTACATTCACCATATTTTTCGGACTATGATGCAGCCTCTGCATTTGGGAGGAAAATGCAGCAGTGACCCCGCTCCACCACCGCCCTGCCCCTCACAGCAAACCAGGTAAGCTATGTTCAGACTATAAGACGCACCCCTCTTTCCTCCCAAATTTGGGGGGGGTGCATCTTATAGTCCAAAAAATATGGTAATTACAAATATGCTATCCTACTTTATTGTGTTACTTTATTTTAGACTATAATTAGGGAATTTTTAGAGTATGAACATCTTAACTCATCATTTAGCCGTATAAAATATCCTTTAAATATATAGAGCATCTGATATTAAATATAGCTAATTCTATATATTGTATTTTGCCATGTATAATGCACACCCATGTTTTTGGCCCAAACTTTCCAGAGAAAAATCTTGTGTTTTAATTTTTTCATTCAATTTTTTATTTATTTATATTTTAAAACAAAACCACTTATCATATTCCAGGGTATTATTTTGCATAAGAATATTGTTATTGCTTTCTAGAGTTACGCTTTTAACACGCAAGCATAAATAAAATAATTTAAAACATTTACATAGACATGGAATTAGTACTACCCATGTATAATGCATATCCTTATTTTTCCCTCAAAAAAATGGGCAAAATGTGTGCATTATACATGGCAAAATACAGTGCATTTCACTAAGGTAGATAAAATTTTGGACATTCTGATTTGATGTTACAGTTCAGTTATATTTAAGATTTCAAACTCACCTCCTCCTTGTATCCAACCATTCGGTACTATTCGATGAAAAATCGAACCTGCATAATGTAGCTTGATGCCACTTTGAGAAAACCCTGCTTTTCCTGTGCATAACACCTGAAAATTCTTACATGTTTTGGGACAGGTATCGCTGTACAGCTAAAAAATAAAGATTAAAGGTTTCAAAGGTTAAATATTTAACATTTTAACAGTTACCAATTCCCACTCCCCACAACTTACTAAAACAACAAAAAACCCTCTTACCTCAAAAATCAATCTTCCAATTGGAGAAAAAGCAATGGAAACATCCAAGAACACAAAGTCATGCTATTAAAATTCGGGAGAAAAAGATAATGCAGGTCAACGTCTTGGAAGAAAATTTTAGAAATGACCAAAAAAACAAACAATAATGTTTTTATTGATAAGATGTCAACAGCCTTAACAGTGGAGAATGTTAAGAGCTAAAAGAATAATTTAAACAATTTTGTTTCATTTTATTATATCAAGGCTTTACAACCTAAATAACATGTTTTAAAACCCTTCAGCAGCAAAGCTTTGAGTGACATTAACCTGCCCCCAAGCCTGAGAACACATGGCCTAGATATCCACTACATTGCAAACTAGGTGTGGAAAGGAACACCAGTCAGTCCCTTTGGGTAAAGAAGGAGACTGGGAATTCTTTTTTTTTTCCTGAGTAATTTCGGGAAAAGAGTCAATGAGAGCACCATGGATTTGGTTACTGTGTCGTCTGGATTTTCAGAGACAGCTCAGATTCAGCTAACCAGAACCAGGCCAGCGTTCCTGAGTGGGAAAATAAGGCCACTAACTCCATAGCAGGTGTGATTCCAGGCTGGGAAGAGAGATGCTGTGCTTTTAATGCTGTACAATTACGTTCTCATGTTCTCAGAGGCTCCCAGCTCTTATTTTCAATTGACATCCTTTCTGGTACAGACAGCTAACATTTGTGCGATCTTGTCTAGCCTTACAAAGAGGCATCCAAAATGAAAGCACTAGTCTCTGTCACAGTAGCATTCATTTAGGGAGCAGGGCACATCTAACAGAACACATTTGAAATCTTAGACACCGTTCTCATACATAAAAATGCCACCTGATTTAACAAGGTCCATAAATTGTCCTGCCCTATTTCTTAAGAATCTAGGAAACATAAATGAAATCACTATTAAATGTATCCCTATCATTAATTTTATGTCAATTGAACCTTTTCTTTTTTAATTAAAAGACTAAAATAATATTGTACATTCCAGCATCCATACTAATTATAATCAATTCATGCCTCT
Organism: Anoura caudifer; assembly: GCA_004027475.1. Lineage (NCBI taxonomy): Eukaryota > Metazoa > Chordata > Mammalia > Chiroptera > Phyllostomidae > Anoura > Anoura caudifer. The sequence continues at coordinate 109,820 of PVKU01001583.1, forward strand.
CAGCTTCTATACTACAATTTCTTAATTATAAAAGATTATAACTTGAGAATAAAAGGCATAATATTGTAAACCTCACAGGCTTAGGAGGAAAAAGAGGATCTACTGAAAATCATGATTCCTCATGCAACACTATCTTATCTTTATGGGGTTGTCAAGAGTAGATAATTCTGAAAACTCTAATGAAAAGAGGGCAAATAAATGCAGCACAAGAAGTGTCATCTAGCAGCCAAACACACAAACACAATTACGTAGCATATTAATCCAATCCAGAAGCAAACAAGCCCCTACTGGGGTTTTACTCAGCAGCAAATATCTACCACTTAGGGAAAAAAAACAACAACTAAGGATTTTCTCCAGAATCTAGGTCCCCTCTCCTCATTGCCCTAATTATTCAAGCTGTCATTCTCTCTAACCCTTGCTAATACAGCAGCTTTCTAAATGGCTGTTCCTGCACACCCCTGAAAGTTTTTCAAAAAAAAAAAAAAAAAGCAGATTATGACATACTCTTTATGAAAGTTCTGTTGGCTTGGCTTCCTTCTAGATAAAATCTAACTCCCTGATTCAGAATGGATGGTAAGTTCAACTTTCTTTAATGGATCTGTTAGGGTTTTCTTCCTACTTCACAGCTGAACATGTTCCTATTTGGGGAATTCCCCACAGGGCCCGCCACTCTCTATAAAACCTAATGGGGCCAGTTCTCCCTCTCCTCATCCTGTGAGTGCCAGGGTGCAGGGATATGACCTCGGCTCCACTAGTTAGGTGCTCTTGCCTGCTCCTTGGCTCTCCAGAGAGCAGCAATGACACAAGGCCAGCTGAGCAGTTATTCTTAGTGAAGGTGGCCATTCAAATCCAGGCAGGGGGTACCCATAGCTGCACATTCCTGGGGCATGGCTCTGCCCATGTTTTCCTGTTGCCAGGCCTCCCTTGGTTTCTACCTGCTTTCCCAAGAGGTTCCCCAGCTTACCTGTCAATTGCGAGGTTACCAACATCATGTCAATACATACCTTTCCTCCTTAAGCTAATCAGAGTAGCTTAGTATGACTGATACTCTCATTTTCCCAGCCTTGTTTCTCCACTAATCCTGTTCTCCTTGCTTTTCCTAGTTGCTCCCAGAGTACACCATGTACTTCTGGACTCCTGTCCCTCTGGAATTGACTGCTACAAAATTTGAATTCCTCCTCACACCCCAGAGTTTCTAGCATTTTCCAAGTGCATTGTTTATTCTACCAAAGATTCACTGAGCACCTACTGTGTTTCCAATTCTGCTCAAAGCAGTGCTGACACAGTGATGCAAGTTACTGGTCTTTGCCTTTGCATGGCTCAGAAAGACATGGGTCTTTGAGTGGGCCCAGCCACCACGAGCAAGAAGTGATTTTCAGCATGTGGTAGTTGTTGCTACAAAGTGTCTGAGCAAAATTACAAAGTACTTTTGTCTCTATTGCCATCCCACCCTGATATCTGTTTCTTACTCTTTGGACCTCAAACGTCATGACTGTCCTCTGCCACTGGAAACCCCAATGCCACACAGCTTGTCCATTCCTGCTCTCACCAACTATGCCATGCTTTAAAATGTCACCTTTCTTCTCAAACTTTCCATGCTCTTAGTGTAGTAGCTGTCACTTAGGTGTCAGAAGTATTACTTAGAATACTCACTAGCCCTGGCTGGTGTGGCTCAGTGGATTGAGCACCAGCCTGTGAACCAAAAGGTTGCAGTTTCAATCCCAGTCAGGGCACATGCCTGGGTTGTGGGCAGGGTTCCCCACTTGGGGGTGTGTGAGAGGCAACCAACTGATGTATCTCTAGCACATTTTAATGTTTCTCTTCCTCTCCTTCTCCCTCCCTTTCCGTCTTACTAAGAAGTAAATAAATAAAATCTTTTATATATATATATATATATATTCACTAAAGGTGGATGAGTGACAGACTTGACCTCTGAGGTGGAGTTTTTATATTTTAAAATGAATGATGATAAACTTTGCAGGGGTGTCCAACCTTTTGGAATCTCTGGGCCACACTGGAAGAAGAGCTGTCTCGGGCCACACATTAAATACATTATGATACATAATCCCCAAAAAATCTCACAATGTTTTGAGTAAATTTATGATTTTGTGTTGGGCCGCATTTACAGCCATCCTGGGCCACATGCAGCCCATGGGCCACAGGTTGGACACCCCTGCAGGGGAGTGGAGATGTTTGAACAGGGATGCCCCTGCCCGCTGAGATCCAGACTTGTTTAACCACCACCAAGCCAAGCCCTACCATATTATGTAATCTTTGGCAAACCTGGTCTCCTACTCTTTTATATTCCCCTCATTAGGATATCAGTAAATAATGCTTAATCGACTTCTTTAAAAATTAGTGTAACTTGCCTTGGTGTCTCTTAAGAATTTAGCAGAATAATCCACAGTAAGTGCCTCATAAAGTGCAGGGGGCTTAAAATCAACTACATCCCACACCTTATGGGCCCACTTCTGAAGATCAAGGGCATCACCCAGAAGCAGATCATTAATATAACACATGACATAGGCAGAATATTCCCAGACTTCATTCTTAAGTTCCTGTAAAGGAAAAGAAAAAAAAGTAACAAAAAAATGAAAGAAAAAAACCTTGCTAACCCCACAAGCCAGAGTTTGGGTTCAACTCGAGAACTGAATCTTTAAAAAAAATATGTTTCTTGCCACTTTTCAGAATTTTGCTCTCAAAAAGAGTGTAAGAACATTTTCAAGACTCTGACATCACTGAAAGCAAAGAATGACCTAAAAAGAATCTTAAAAATGGCACAGTCATAGAAAATACATGGTCATCTGGTAATAAAAATCTGTATGTGTGTAGCAAGGTTGTCATAGTAACTTGAAAACAAAGGGCCGTCTCTGCATCATATCTGAAGCATGGTTTACTGTGTGCTCAAATGGAAAGGTCAGGGGTTCTGTGCAAGACATGCTTTTCGGTGTGAAGGGTGGAAAGAATGTCTTGTTGACAGAGGAGGGTCAGAGCGAAGGAATGCCTCCTGAGAGGGCTGATGGGAATTTCTGGGCATCCCAGGGCAGTGAGGAAGAGGACTTACCTGCATCAACACTTTCAAATACTAAGCCCTCTGAAACGACGTGTGTTCGTGTTTTCATCCACATGACACTGGCAGTCTACCTCCTAGGTCCCAGTGTGTGGCCACTGAGTAATGTCCCCTTCGGAGAGATCTGGTTTATTATCACCCAGTGCTGGTCCTGGCAAAACCATGGCCAATTTGGAACAGCTAATTTTAGCAGGCAATTGGAATTACAGATTCCTGATCCTCTCCTGAGTTTCTGATTTAGGGGTGGGGCCTGAGAATTTACATTAGAAATGCAATGTCTCACAACAGCCCAGGAGATGCTAATGCTGCTGGTCAGAGACTGCACTTAGAGAAATGCCAGTTTGGGGGAACAGCCTGCCTTTGGTTTGCCAACTTGCTCCATTTTCAGCTCCTCTCAGGAGATTCGGTTGCAACCTGCTTCAAGGAAGAGCATACAGTTCATGCTGAACTGTAAATCACTGATAGAGTTTATGAGTCAACACTCCCTGGACTGTTTAAATTTACCAGTGTTATCATATTTCACAGGACACAAAACTTTGAAAGGGGGAGAGAGTGTTTAACTGTGGATATTTAGTTCCCTTGGCAGAAGAAACGCAGTAGAAGGTACACTTTATTCAGAGGCTACTTTGTCTTTGTGTGTCTTCTGTACATGAGACCTCCTTGCCTATCTCAAGATAGTGGGCTGGACCTGATGGCTTCTGGGCTTTCCAGCACTGTGATGTATGATGCCACTTTTTTTGGAAAGGAGAGAAAGGCATTTCAAAAGCCCCAAAGCCATCCCTCAAGTGTGCAACATTCTGCTGAAGCACAAGGCCAGCCCAGACCTAACCTTGAATGTGCTAAGCAGCATGGCATCTAACACGTGACGCAACACTTGCACTCAAGGGCAAAATACTGGCCTGAAAAGGAAGAAGAGGTTAAAGTGACAAGTATCCAGGAGATGATGGTGAGAGAGGGAAAGGAGGAAAGATAAGGAATAAAGAATAGGTGTGAAGAAGCAGCAATGCTTATCTAGAAGACTCATTCAGGCCCTGTGAGAAAGCCAGGAGGAAGGGAACACAAAACATGTCAAGGTCAGTAACCTTGGCTGAAAAGGGTGGGAAGTTACTCTTTAAGAGTACAGAGGGAATATGTAAGAGGAGCAGGTGCAATCCAAAGCATGAGATCATGGTTCTCTTAGAAGTGGAGAGCATGATGCTCATACACAGTATAGTAAGTCTGATGATAAAAAGGAGGAAAAACTTTGTTTTATGTTAGAGTGACCAACTGTCATGGTTTGCCCAGGACTGACCCAGCATCAGTATTGAAATTTCTGTATCCCAGGAAATTCCTTGGTCCCAGGTAAACCAGGACCATTGGTCGCCCTAGTTATAAGGATTAAAGTAAATATACATTAGAAACTATTAGAATAGTGTCTGGCATATATAATAAGCATCATATGTGTTTGCTATGGTTCTATTCAAATGCCAATGAAAATGCATTAAGACTGTGAAAATGGTATGAGACTTAACGTGGTATTCATGACTCAGTCCTGTGCGACGTATGTGACTGGGGAGTGAAGTGGTCTCGGGTAAAGCAACACTGTCTACATGATGATCACAAGACCATAGGACCTCCTTGTGCACAAAACAATTGAAACTGCTTCGGTCAGGCAAAATGGGATTTCATCAGCCACTGGTGAGATGGGGTGGGGCAGGGAAACCAGGACTGGGACTCTCTACAGGACTGGGCTGGGGGGGTCTGGCAAGGGACGTTACACTGTTCCACCTCCCCTCCAACACCAGATGTTGCTGAGTCAGAATGCCACCTCAGAAGCCTTCATATCATATGCTGCAGACGGCATTACCAACTTATCAGGGCTGGCACCAAAGAGAAAACTGATCTGCCCTCCCTGCACAAGCTCCATTAGCCCTGGGGTCTACAAGGGAATTGTGAGGGGGGAGATACAGAGAAGCAAGCTTCAATTAGAGCAATGCTACCCTGTGGGAACTTGGTGCCTGTCATCAGAGCTGCCCTTGGCAACGGCCCAACACAAGCTCCTCACTACATCTATGCTCCGAAACCAAAACCTTCCAGAGTTAGAGTGGCAAACCATAGCAACCTGAGCACCAGAAAGTGTAAGGGATGTGCAGGGAAAGAGGGGCAGCCATCAGCAGGGGTAAGTAGCAGCATTGAGAGTTTAAAGCTTACCTTTATCTCATGCCTTCCAAAAGAAAATCCTGTAAATGTTTTACTTTTTCTTAAAATCAGCCTGGTAAAATGATTGAAATAATTTAGGAAAAGTGCATAATTTAAAGAAATAAAGTTTAGTTGCACTAAAATCACTACTTCAGTTTCCCAAAACAATGCATAAATACTTCAGGCAAAACTTCACTCATTTCCACCACCCCAAATATCCTTTACCCTTTTTTTCTCCTGTAGATATTGATCCCATGCAAATTCTTGAAGAGGAACTATTATAGGATCTTCAAATTTAGATGGAAAATTACTCTTCAGACTCTAGGTTTCAAAATAGAATAATTAGTTTAGAGTAAGTTCCTTTTCAAAGTAGTAATCATTTGCCCCAATTTTCATGGGGTCTCCAAGAAACTTTATACAATGCATACCCAGGCTGCATGGCACTCTGAGGCCTCATGTGTTCACTTTCACTGAGTCGCCCCCGGCCCAGGCTGGGGCTCTGTCTTATTTGTCTCTCATCTGTAGAGCATAAGCCCCTTGAGGGCAATGGCTGCATCTTAGTTTTTCTATACTCCCATTGACCTCAACATCTGGCACATAATGGATCACTCACACACAACAACTGAATTAACTACTGAACAAATAAGTGAGTTTGTGCCAATAGTTCTGTGACCTACTATGTTATTTTAGGACCAGTTTTTTCCCTGAATTAAACTCTTACTAAACCTCAGTAGATCTATGGATACTTTTAACTAAAAGAAATAAATGTTATTACTTTAATTCACTGATATATGGAGAATGACCAAAAGGATATTGTTATGGTTATACCTTTTGGGAAAGAGATAAGTAAATACTAAATATGTTTAGGTTTAGGTAACGAGCATGTTTTGGTTTAACATGCTCTATATGAATCAGAGAAAATTCTTAGTGGTTAATAATCCCCATCAAAAATAAATTAGTTTGGTTCCTAATATGTTATACTTTCCCTCTTCTAAAGCAAGAGAAGGTAGTTGAGACAGTAACAATTAGGCCTCAGTTTTCTGAGTGGGTCTGAGGAACAGATGGGCCAGCAGGGAAAAGTGGCAGCTGGCCTCTTCTGCCATCGTCTAAGACAGGGGTGTCAAACTCATTTTCACGGGGGGCCATATCAGCCTCACTGGTTGCCTTCGAAGGGCCACATGTAATTTCAACTCCTTAACAGTTAAGGAGTAGTTACATTTATACAGTCCTAAAATTATTTTGACCCTTTGAAGGCAACCATGAGGCTGATGAGGCCCCCCGTGAAAATGAGTTTGACACCCCTGGTCTAAGAGAACACTGATCTGGCACGCTTCATCAAGGGTAGATATTTCAAGGGGATGAAAGCTGCGATGTGAGTGCATGTTGCCTTGGAACCAGGGACAGCGGAAGAGAGCAATAGCAATCTGGCCATTGACTCCTTAGACTACTGTCCCCAACCAAAGATGCTATGTCCTTTTCTCTCAATTCCAGTATCTGTGCTCACTCTGAGGCGACTGTGCAGGATGACTGTTTCAAACTGAGGGACCACCTAGAATGACTAATAAACCAAACAGTTTTCAAATTAAGCATACAGAATCATACTTTCTTCCTAATTTAGTGTTTGTTCTAGAATGGACTACATCCAAATTAGAATATGTGTAATACTTTTTACACATCTGAATCTTTGTCAGTTAATTAGGCATCTGGAATTGCTAACAAATGATCATGTTGGGCATATTTTCTAGGACCATTTATTAAGTAAAAACTAACTGAATTCACATTGATGTTTTCATATTCACACAGAGCTATAGTAGGCAAATGTTTATGAGAGGGAAAATTATCACTACTGATATAATGAAGATATTGTTTTTTTTGACTTAGCATGTTCTACGACAGAAACTGGCAACCTGGCCAGCGGAACAAATCTGGCCCCCAGCCTGCTTTTAGACATTAGAGCTAAGAATAATTTTTAGCTCTAAAAAATCAAGTAAATTGAAAAACCACTAAGTTGATAAAACCAAAAGAAGAATCATATTTCATGTCATGTGAAATTACGTGCAACTCAAGTTTCAGTGTACATAATACAGTTTCACTGGAAACTTGCCATTCATTTACATACTGTGTGGCTGCTTTTGCACCACAAGGATAAAACTGAGTAGTGGCTATGGAGAACCTACGGCCCCGAAGGCCTAATAATTTAATAACTGAACTTTGCCCAAAAATATGGCTACACCTTGTCTACTGTGTGGGGCAGGCGCAGAAAACATGTGCCTTCAGAAAAGAAGCTAAGAAAAACAAAGGGGAAAACCCCCCTCAAACACATGAAATACAACTTAGGTTATAAAACTATGCCGATCCCATCAGCCCAACACAACCCTCAATTTCTACTTCTTTAGATGATCCTTATATCGTTTCTACTGACTTCTGATCACTCCTCATTTTGATGTAACTTTTACCTATTTCATAAGTTAATTACTATTTCCTGATTTGACATAATTACAAACTTTTCTTTAACTCTGTGGACTTGGAGTAGGTGAGGTAGGAATTTAAGATTTCTTCTACTTGGGAATATTTTGTGTCAAGTATCCAGCTGGGTACTTTGCGAGATACATACATAAGGTATTGTCTTAGAGTCTGGTGGGGTTTTGAAGGAGAGAAGCTTGGCATAATGTTAGCGCAACATTTCTGGAGCAAAAGGCTGAATTCTACATTTCAACATTTCACAGATTTCTACATTTCCCCTGCACTGGGGTTATAGGTGTGCTGCAACATTATTGAATTGGCCACATTCTTCCAATTAAAGTGTTTTTCCTTCTATATCATTCTCTGTGTTTACAAAGAAATATTTGTATTCTCAGAAGCATCTCATGGTCAGTCATTTATTAAGAAATCTGTCTTGGCTGGTGTAGGTCAGTGGATTGAGCGCCAGCCTGTGGACCTTTGGTTGCTTGTTCCATTCCATAAGGGCACATGTGTGAGATGCGGACTTGGGGCATGGGAGAAGCAACCGATTTGTTTCTCGCACACATTCATGTTTCTCTCCTCCTTTCTCCTTCCTTTCCCCTCTCTCTACAAATAAATAAATAAATAAATAAATAAATAAATAAATAAATAAATAAAATCTTTAAAAAAAGGAGAGAAATCCCCTTAAGCACATAATTCGATTGTAATGCAGGGACTGCTATTGAAAATTTAAAAACAAAAAACCTTCCCCAATGAATAGTTTTCAACAATCACTCGGAGTGGGAGTTTGTAAAAATTCAGCTAATCATATGGTAACAGTTTTTCCTAAACACTTTTCATGAATTTTTAAAATCTATAATTTCATTTAAAAATTAATGTGGAATAAACTGTGTGGGCTTGTAGAGGGCAGGGATTACCTTTATTCGCAGCAAGGTTCTGAACGCTCCCTTCACTGCAAGGCCCTTTAAAGGCAGCCCTTCTCGAAGTGGAATGCCCGCCCTTCGAACCCGCACTTCCCTCTTCTCGCTCAAATCCTACCCGACCCGCGGGGCTCAGCCGGGACACTGCCCTCCCGGAGCCTGGACCCCCGCCACCAGGAGGCGCGAGGCTGGGAAGTGGGAAGGGCCTCCCGCACTTGTAGTTTCCTCGCCGTTACCTCAGCTGTGCTCTTCGCAATCTGAAAGCTAGAGCTTTTGAAGAGCCCCACCACCTTCACTTGCAGCGGCTGCTCGGGCGGCGACTGCGAGCGGAGCGGGACCGACCTCTGCCCGCAAGGCTGCGGTCCCGCCATGACTGAGTTCTGGGACTAGTAGGAGCACAAACACTGCGTGTCGTCAAGACAACCGCGAGGCCCTGCCCCCGACGCTCGCAGGGAGGCGGGAGGAGGGAGGAGGGAGGCGGGGCTGGGGGCGGGGCTGGGGGCGGGGCGGGCGGCAGCTGCGGCGCTTGTTAGCCTGTTGCTGGTGAGCCGGAGAACGCCGCGGCGGGGCGCGCTGGCCGGAGCCAGAGGGTGCTCGGGCTGCCGCGGCCAGCCAGGGACAGGATTCGGGGGAGAAGAACCGGGAGCCCCGCGCCTCTTGTGTCTCAGTGCGGCTCGCTTCTTCCGGGCCCCCTCGCGCGCGGCCCTCACCTTCAGTCACCTCTCGGGTGTCGCTGCAGTTCGCCTTTCCGGTTTGGTGGGCAGCCAGTTTGGGTCAGTTGCCGGGGTAACGCGGGAGTCTGTCTTGGGTGTAGTGCCCGGGCCACTGGCCTAAGCCTTCTGGATTTAGGAGCTACGTCCTTAGGGGCAGCGCGATAGCGGGGCCGACCACCTGTGCGCACCGCCCGGGGAAGAGGCGCCGCCCGCCCACACTCGTCCGAGCCGCTACGGTCGCTGGGGAAGCCGAGCTGCCGCGTCCCGGGACGGTCCCCGCCATGAAGCCCAACTTCTCCCTGCGACTGAGGGTCTTTAACCTTAACTGCTGGTGAGTGGTCCTGTAGAGTGGGATCTGGGCCACGGCCCCAGTCGCACCCACATAGCCAGAGGAAGGAGGCCATGCTCTCACATCCGGGCGAGGGCTCTATCTACCCTGTCCTACAATCTCCGGGTGCTGCGAGAACCCGCATCGCCAAAACCCACACCTGGCTCTCAGCTCCAGCGGTGTCCAGAGGGCTGAGGACTCCTAGTAGTTACCTCCCCTGGTCCTTCTGTCCTTAGGGGCATTCCCTACCTGAGCAAGCACCGAGCAGACCGCATGAAGCGCCTGGGAGACTTTCTGAACGTGGAGAGCTTCGACCTAGCTCTACTGGAAGAGGTGGGCCGTATGGAACTGGTGTGGTGGAACCCAGGCTGGGAAGTGGGGGAATAGGAGGAGACTTTCCCTCTGGGGAAGAGCCAAGCAGACATCCTCACCCCTTCCCCCAGGTGTGGAGTGAGCAGGACTTCCAAGACCTGCGACAGAAGCTGTTGCCCGCCTACCCAGCTGCACACTACTTCAGGAGGTGAGAACCCTTCTGGCCTGGAAGCCTGGAGGCTCTTGGCCTTACCAGCCCTACCCCATTCTGGCTGCACCCTCCTTCCTGTTCCCCAGCATCCTCTCCGGTGTGGAAGCCAGAGAGGGTGGAACCAGGAAGATCCTAGCTCTTCAGCTTGTCTCAGCCCTGTCATCAGGTCACAGTGTAGTCCCATAAAGGTCTATTGCTTTGAGCTGGGTCCCGGAGCTGGCCCCAGAAGCAGAAAGAGATTAAAAAATAGCTGATAAGTGCTGGGAGATAAGGGAAGGGAAAAAGACTAGGTCTTTCTCTCCCTGCTCTTCTGGTCATTAATCAGGATTTGTCTTCCAGCGGCATCATTGGCAGTGGCCTCTGTGTCTTCTCCAAACACCCAATCCAGGAATTCACCCAGCATGTCTACAGTCTCAATGGCTACCCCTACATGGTATGCCTTGATCTCTGACCTAATCTGCCTCCCTTACCCACCTCCCACTAACTGGGTAAGAGAGGCAGCCTTCTTAGGATTATGGGGGGTAGGCAGAAAGAGGGTAGCTGTGCCCTGAGTTCCTGCCCCCTCCTGCCTGTAGATCCATCATGGTGACTGGTTCAGTGGGAAGGCTGTGGGGTTGCTGGTACTCCATCTAAGCGGACTGGTGCTCAATGCCTATGTGACCCATGTGAGTGAAGCTGGCGGTGCTGAGGGCTGGTACAGGCAGGGAGAGATGGAATCCTCTAGCTGGGCTGCCTGGGGGTGAGGTGTGGGGGCAGTATCTCCAAAAGTCAGTAGGCAAGGTTCACCGATTTTTTACCAAGCATCCTGCCAAGTGACAGACAGGAGCTTAATTTAGACCTGCCCTTGGGACCCTCAGTCTCATCTGCTATAATCTCATTAATCTTGTTCAGCTCCACGCAGAGTACAATCGACAGAAGGACATCTACCTAGCACATCGTGTGGCCCAAGCTTGGGAACTGGCCCATTTCATCCAGTGTGTGAGCCTGGGCTTGACAAGGGATGTGGGATGGGGTCCAGGGGCTGACTGGTGGCCAAGGCCCCACTTACAGGGCAGAGCTGGCTAGGGAAGAATTCTTGCCTCACTCACCTGGTTCCCCTAGCCATACATCAAAGAAGGCTGATGTCATTCTGCTGTGTGGGGACCTCAATTTACACCCGAAGGACCTGGGCTACCGCCTGCTGAAGGAGTGGACAGGGCTGCATGATGCCTACCTTGAGACCCAGGACTTCAAGGTGAGGACCTGCTTGATTGTTTCCCCATCTGGACGCCCAGCTTCTTTCCCTTTTTCCCCCACATCCTAGCACAAGCCAACTGTTCACCTAGGGCTCTGAAGAAGGCTGTACAATGGTACCTCAGAACTGCTACGTCAACCAGCAGGAGCTGGAGCAATTTCCCTGTGGCATCCGCATTGACTATGTGCTTTATAAGGTCAGGCCCCTCCCCACAATGTGCCTTCACCCACTGCATCTTCATCTCTCACCGACCTGTGCTGACCCTTTGTGCAGCTACTCCATTCTTAGTTCACTGATGCCTGGGGGATGGGACAGCTAGGAGCTGGTTCCCTGGGAAGACGTGGGTTTCTTTCCGGCCCTTACTTTTCCCAGGCTGTTTCTGGATTCTACATCTCCTGTAAGACTCTCAAAACTACTGCAGGCCATGACCCTCACAGTGGCACCCCACTCTCTGATCATGAGGCCCTGATGGCTACTCTGTGTGTGAGACACAGCCCACCCCAGCAAAACCCCAGCTCTACCAACGGTGAGTCACCCACATCCTATCCCTTGGTCTCTCCCCACCACAAGGCAGCCCTTCCACTCTGACCTTCTCTCTTGCCCCACTGCCCTGCCTTGTTCTAGGACCAACAGAGAGGTCACCATTGACCAGTGTGCTAAGGGAAGCCTGGACAGAGCTGGATCTGGCTGTGGCTCAAGCTCATTGGTGGGCCACCTTCGCTGGCTACATGATTGGGCTAGGGCTGTTTCTCCTGGCATTGCTCTGTGCCCTGGTTGCTGGAGGAGAGATCAGGGAACTTGCCATACTGCTCTGGTCTCCCAGTGTAGGATTGATGCTGGGGGCAGGTGCACTCTATCTCTTCCACATGCAGGAGGTCAAGGGCTTATGTAGGGCCCGGGCTGAGCTCCAGCATGTGCTGGGAAGGGCAAGAGGGGCCCAAGATTTGGGCCCAGAGTCTCAGCCAGCCTTGTTGCTGGGGCATGAGGAGGGGGACAAGACTGAGGACCAATAAAGCTTGACACTTTGGTGGCTCTGCCTTTTCCTTGGAGAGGCAGCGATGGCCAGTGATCATGGTGACTGGCACAGTGTAGACCTTCCGGCTCCCACACATCTCTTGCCTTCCCTACACACTCCCCGCTTCCTCCTATCTGCAGGCAGCCTACACCTTGCACGTGGCAGAAACATTTTTATTACAAACACTAAGGCCCTCTCCCAGGCAGCCCAGATGAGCAGGGTAGCGCTGCAGGGTAGCGCTGTCCTGGGTGAGGTAGTCTTGCAGGGAAGAAGGCAGGCAGCCTACCATCTTCTAGCCCCACCTAGGCCCTTGGCCCTGATGCCAGCTCGCTGAGCCTGCGTTCTTCTTGGAAGCGGATGAGGGCATCTCGCTGGTTCACCACATTCACCAGCTCCCTCAGGATCTGGTCCTCGGCCTGCTGATCAGCAATGGTCTTTTGGATTTCTGAAGGGAGAAGATGATGCTTACAGAATTGGGCAGGGAGGCAGGAGAGGCACACCTTAGTCCTGGCCTATGTGATTTCCGTTACCTGACTTTTGTTTCCTAATCTGTAAAATTAGGTCTGTCAACACCAGTGGTTTTCTAGCAGTGTTCCACAGCAGCACCATTTAAAAAGGAATTCCTGTATGAAAGCCCAGGTCTGACTGAACTGAAGGCAGAAGAGGGCCATGGCCCCTTCCTCTGGCTTCCTGCCCAATTGCCTCAGAGGAACCTGACTAGAGGACCATGTTGCTTGGTCAGTGCCCAAGATCACGAGGCTCACACAAACCCCAGCCCCATGATGTCTGTCTCTCCCCACATCCTGCGCACCGTTTCGGTTCATGTAGCTGCGTAGCTCCTGGTCCAGCTGTAACTGTTTCTCCTCCAGGCTCAGTTCCTGTACCCTGTGGAGGGCAGGGATAGAACGGGCACAGTTGTCCACAGTGCTCAAGGACCTGACTGGGGCCTGGCTCAGAAGCTACTGTCACCTCCCTGCGTCCCTTACGTGATCATGAGCTCAGCCTCCTCAGCCACTAAGCTGTTTTTCTTCTGAACAAGGTGTAGCAGCTGTTCCAGCCATAGTGCCTTTTGCTGTTCCGGAGAACCTGATAAGGGAGAAGCGGGGAGGTTGCCTGGTCAGGAGGCTGCCAACCAGGGCCCTAGGTGTCCTGAGCATGAGGAATGGAGCCTGCTGGGGGCCAGAGCCTGCAGGTTTGGGGGATCTGTGGGGCCTGACTGCAGTGTTAGGAGGCAAAGGGGTATCCTTGTTTATCCCTCCCCTGTCTTCACTCACTGCTCTGGTTCCTCAAGGCTAGCTCCAGTTTCATTCCCTCGGCCTCCAGCTCCCTCAGAGCAGCCTCAATCTCGTTCAGTCGCCGCTGGATGGCCTGAGGAGTCCAAGACAAGAGGCCCAAGAGTCTTTGGATTGTTCAAGAATGGAGCACTGGAGGTGTTCCGATCCCCAGTCTCACAACTCTGATTCTGTTGGAACTTTTGGCAACCCCTGAACCTCACCTGGGCCTTGCAGAACCTCTTCATCTCCTCCTCCTTGGCACGGCGCAGCAGTGTCCGCCGCCATGTTGGGTACTTGTCCATGGTGCCTGATTTCTTTGCAAAGGTCAGCAGAGCCTGTGGCAGGGTCAGACCAGTCAAGGTCAGGGCCTGGCCTCTTGGTGGATAGGGGTTGGGGAAGCTTTGGAAGAGACCAAAAAGAACCTGGGCTGGAAGTGGGGTGTGTTTTGGTAGAAAAGATGGAGGCTTGGAGGTAAGAATAAGTGAGACTCAGGGAGAAGACCTTCCAAGAGCAGGGCTGAGAAAAGGGAGCCAGCTGTGGGTTTTTCCTGTGGTGGGGGTGGAGTGTATTTAGTGGATGCATGCTGGCTTGGGCAGAATAGATGGCCAGGTTTCTTCCACTCACCTGTTCCATGTCTGAGTCCAAAGCCACATCTTCCTCTTCCTCCTCTTCCTCTTCACTGGAGGAGGGACTTCCTCCTCCTTCTCCTTTCTCCATGGCCATAAGAACTGAGCAGAGAAGTAGACATGGCCTGGGAGCTCTAAAACCTCCCTTCCCGTTCCCCTTCAGGAATCCCAGTACCACCTGCCCCTCCCTGCCCTGGCTCAGCATGTCTGGGCAGAGCAGTTACCTTGGGAGCTCTGGGTCGGCACTCCCCATCCCACAAAGCTGGCCTCTAGGGCCTGGCGGGCCAAGGCAGAGCAGCTGCGGGGGGGCTTGGGTGGAGGCTCCATTTCCGAGTCAGGGGTCAGATTAAGGGAGGACAACCGCTGGCGTTCTGGGCTGGACAGGCGGATCAGCTGACGGGGAGGCTTGGGGACTGGGACAGGACTGGCTCCCTCCGGGGGGGCCATAGGAGTCAAGGGGCTGGATGGCATGTTCATCTCACCTGGTGTGAGGTGGTCCTAGAAAAAGCCACCATGTGTTTGATCAGTGACCTGCCCAGTGTGGGCCTAAGGCTGCCCCTTTAGACAAATGTGGGCCCTGGAATTCATTCATTTTCTGGACAATGTCTGGCAGTGTTCTAGCCACTTGGGCTATGCCAATAAGTGAAACAACAGGAATTCCTGCCTTCATGGAGCTTACATTCTAGTGGAGAGCATTCAGTTACCCCTGGCAAAGTCCGCTGGGCTTGGTGAAACCCCTTTCCTTGTTCCCACCCCCAACACACTTTCACAGCTTTAACCTGACTCTCAGGGCCTCTGTCCTTGCCATCCTCGCTGTGGTCTGGCTGGGGCAGGTGCTGGAGGCAGTAGAAATGTCCTGGGAGAGGGGGAAGAGATGTCAGGTGCAGGCAACACAGTGTCCCCAGACAGCTTATCTGGGAGGGTGGGGGCAGCAGGACTTCCAGGTGAGTTCCTATTAGCCTCCTGGTTCCTTACAACCCATATGGGGCTCTGGAGGAGATGGGGGTATGAATGAGCTCAGAGGAAGATGTTGTCTTCAGCCTGTTTCCATCTCCTGCCCAGCACCCCAGTTCCCCTCCACCTTCCAGTTTCTTCAGACACTGCCAGCTGTGCCCAGAGTTCCTCTTGAGGCCTCCTGGGCCTACTCACCATCTCCTGGATGCTGTCCATAGCCACCTGGCCACAATGTGGCCTCACAGATACGGCAGCAGAAGCAGCTCCGGTGGTAGAAACGGCCATCAGCACACACACGTTCCAGGATGTAGAGGTGTTCCCCACAAAGTGCACACAGGTCCTCGCTACCAGCCTGCACCGGTCCCCGTGCCACAGGGTCAGCCAAACAGTCGTTCCCTGCCCCTGAAACCCCTCCCTGACCTCTTCCTGCAGTCAGGGCCCCCATTCTCACCTCTAGGTGGTGTGATGGTATCAGGGGAACACCAGACTCGGGGACTAGTGGCTCCTCCATACGTGGGGTCTCAGCCTCTACCTAAGGAGGGAAGTGCTCAGGCCGGAGGGTAGAGTAGCAGGATCAGCTAGAGAATGGACATGTGCACAGATGAACAGAAAGGGCTGCAAGGGAGGGGGAGACTGGAAGGGACATTGGGTGGGGGGTCAAAGGACTGGACCTTGCGGGGGTAAGACCTGGGAAAGTGTTCTGGGGAAGGGACCAGAACATGGGGCAGGGGGCTCCCTGGCCTTTTCATGTATTTACCTCCAAGCGTAGCTTCTTGCCACCTCCATCCTCCCCATTTTCCTGTAATAAGTCCTATACTCAGCATGGGGCTCTGAGCCCCCAGGCCTTCCTCTCACCCCAGAGGCCCCCACTAGGAACCCACTGCCCAGCTCCAACCCTGCCCAGACTCCACCTGGGCCCGGGTCCGTTGCAGGGTCCTCTGCAGTTTGCCAAGGAATAGTACAGCACTGGGGGTCGCTGGAGAGCCTTGGCTGGCAGGGCCTGCAGGGAGAGTTGGAGTGTGTTGGGGCAGATGGGGGGCCCATGCTGTACCCCTAGAATAGACGGCTACACTCCAGCCCAAAAGGACAGTTCTCCCAGGCTGTCCCTCAGAGGGTACCCTCACCTCCCATGTGTGCACGCACACACGTACCTTACCCCACTGCTGCCCCAATCTCCAGGTTACCTGGGTTGTGGGGCATGCTCTTAAAGGCACTGTGAAAGTGGCTGAGGTAGGCAATGAGGCCCAGTGGGTCAGTTCCTGCCACCACTGCCTGTGCGGACAACACGGGGGTGATGCCCAACTCATGCTCTGCCATCTTCAGCGCCCAGCCAGTTGCTTCCAGAGCCCCCATCCCCTGCAGCTCCGAGGGTTCCCTACGGGGTATAGAGAGAAGCCAATGGGAGAGCAGAACCTGACCCCATCAAAGGGAGAGAGGGTGGGTAGAGAGCACTGTGGGAGGGGTGGCTGGGGAAGCACAAAAGCAGAAGGCAGGAAGGGTTATTCTGTACTACACCATCACCACCACTACCCAGTGCCAGCCTTCTGGCTTTGGGGATCTCTGCTGCTCGCAGAGTTGTCCCTACTGAATGTATTTGATTCTTACAACATTCCCAGGCAGGCGGGCATGCAGGCAGAGTAAGATAGGAATACGGTCCCTAGGGAGTGGAAGTGACTTGGGCAAAAGTGGTGGCACTGGGACTCAACTGGGGGTGCTAACTCCTGCATGGTGATCCCCTCATGGTTCCATACTGCCCAAAGTAGGAGGAGGAGCAGGGGCCTGAAAGGGAGGTGTAGTGTGCCAGGGACCCCAATGCTAACCCGCAACTCACAGCAGTCCAGGCCGCAGCCGGTTCACCAGGGCACACAGAGCCAGCCCGTTGGTCCAGGAGGAAGAAAGGTTGGTGACATGGACACCAGGGTACCCAGCAGTCTGCTCCTGGCACCAGCGCAGCAGTTCCTCCTGTGTGCCCACTGACCCTGGGAAGAAAAGCTGTGCTGTGCCCCAGTCCCCGGGCTCACGGAGAGCTCAGCTGCCAAGTGCGGGGTCTGGGTGGGAGGTGGAGGCGGGGCCCCACCCCGACTGGGGCACCAACCTAACACTCAGTGGTACATCCATCCCAGTATTCTCATTTAAAAAAAAAAAATCCCTTTCTGAAATAAAGTGAGGGAATGAATCAAGTGAGGTGAAATCACTGCCAAAGGCTCAAAGGAAAGGTGGGTTTGGAGTCTGTGAGGCTGGAGGGTCAGGAAGAACAGTTGAGCACAGAGCAGCATGGCTGCCATTCAGCTGCTGTGGACATGGCAGTTACTGAAATACTGAAATTCTTGAAGCTGGCAAAGAGCTGCTGCTGAGTGCTCCGCTGGCCCTCCACTCTTCAGGACACCCCAAACTTCCCCACCATCCAGCAGTGTGCCAGCACCCCAAGGCGGCAGCGGCTCCAGGAGTCGGTGCCTGCTCCTCACGGGTTGGTGAGTACGCTGCACATGGCCCTGGAGGAAGGCCTCTTACCAGTGTCAGGCTTTCCTGAGTCGGTCTTGTCACTCTTCCAGACGGGCTCCTTGGCCATCACGTCATACAGGTCTCGCACCTAAGGCAGCCCCTTTCAGGTCCTGAGGCAGGCTGACCGCACACCCCCATCAACCCATGGGGGAGGGGATTCCTAGGGCAGGGCTAGCAGGAAGGCCTGACCTGGGGAGTCTGGTGGGGGTGCCAGGTCTAACCTGATTAGGGGACACAGCCCGGAGGTTCAGGTTGGGGTAGCGGGTGGCTGGGTCCAGCCCGTACTGGGCCACATTGCGGTGCATGTTTTCCGGGGATGTTTGTGACAGGAGCTGGTACAGGCTCTCCCTGGTGGGGGAAGTTGTGAAGGTGGGGGTCAGGGACCCAAGTCAGAGTTCACCCATCAGCACCCATCCCTCAAGAACTGCCAGGCCTTGCTTTTATTCTGTTTTGTCCATGCCCCCATCTTTTCACCCAGCACCCCCACCCTCTGCATCCGCTCATCCCCACTGCCAGCCCTTACCCGTCCCACCCCTAACTCAGGCCTCACCGCTCTGCCAACACTTCTAGGGGCTCAGCACCCTCTGCCCACCGCTTCACCATCCAGGCGGCATCAAAGGCTGCCAAGAAGCCCCGGGCCACTCCAGTGCCCAGGGGCCAGAAGGGCTGCAGAGTCAGAAGGATAGGAAGCATCTCAGGGCCAGCAGGAGTGTCCAAGCCCAAATGCCCCCAGGTCATAGCAGAGGAGGCCCCTCACCACATCAAGCAGCCCTTAGCACCTTCTCATGACAAGGAAACCCTTTTCTCCCCTCCTTTCCAGCCACGAACCCTTGTGCCTCCTTAAAAGGAGTCCCTCACCCTCCCCCAACCAGGGAACCCTGACCCCTCACCTCCACCAGGCAGTCTCCCACAAGCCCCAGCAGCAGGCGGGTGCCATGCTTCTCTTGCACACGAGCAGAGCTATCTGCCCGCATCATGCTTGTGAAGTCAAAAGCAGAGACGTCAGGCCGCCCGTGGGCGTCTTTAGCAAACTCCAGCTTCCCGAGCTTGCCATGGGTGGCGAAGTCAGCAGCTTCCTGGGCAAAGTGCTGCAGAGCCTCGGGCACCACATTGGCACTGCCCAGCAGCCGGTCTGTGTCTGGCCAGTCCTATAAAGCCCACAGATCAGAACCAGCATCCACTGGGCAGCCCTATCCCCTTGAGTATAAAAGGTGCACATACACACTAAGGCCCCAAGAAGGGGCTTCCCCAGACTACACAGCAGTTGAAGGCTGAGCTGCACCTGGAATTTGAACATCCTGCTTCGCAGGCTTAAGCCCCTTCCTGAGCATTCACCCTCCTTCTGGGGGTCCTAGGCCCTACCCTGCCCCAAGGCCCAGGACCATTACTATTATCATACACTTACTCTGGACAAGTCCCTGAACTTCTAGAGCCTAATTTAGAGAAAACACACCTAACATCTCAAGGTACTCATGAGAATTTGGTGAGAATGCATATAAAGCTCTCAACGGAATACCTAATACATAGTAGCTGTTCAACCAGTTCATTCAGCAAATACTTACTGGGTGCTTACTACATGCCAGGCATCATTCTAGGCACTGGGAATAATCACCAAGCAAAAGAGACAGAGACAAAACTCCTGCTGCCCTGGAGCTTACATTTGTAGTCCTATGGCTGGTATAAGGTGTTCAGCCCAGATTGTGATTCAGATTACCATGTGAATCCCAGCAGAGCGGCGCTGGTTGGGGTGGAGGAAAGGGCAGGGGCAGGATAGGCTCTCTCCACACCAGGGGTGGAGGAGGGCAGACTCTGTCCAGGTCCTGCCTCCCCTCCCAGGGCCCACTGCCCAGCCCCTGCCTGCCTGGGCCTGGCTCACCTGACGTAGCACCCCCAGACGCAGTAGGCACTGCTTCTTGGCTGTCATCACAAAGTAGTGTGTGTCGTCCTTGTAGTACACAATGTTTTCCAGATCAATGCCTGGGGGGGCAGGATAGAGGCAGGACATGTGTCTCCTCATTATGTGTCACCTCTGCAAACACTCCAGCCATGCCTGACCTCTCAGACTACAGTGGGCGCCCCACACAGAAGCCCAGGAGTTCCAATGGCACAATGGGCCATCTGTCCCAGGCCTAGGAGGCCGGAGGATGTGGAGCAAAGAGAGGATCTTGGGTGGGGCAGCAGCTGGGAGACTTGCACCACTTGGTCGCACGCTTATGGACAACAGCCTGGCTTCTGGAACCAGAGTGTGCACACCCCAAGGGGCGTGGCAGTACAAAGTGAAAATAAACAGGGCATCTTCCTGAAGTGCCAATTTCATTTTGAATTTATGTCATTTATATATTAAAGCATATATAAAAATGCACAAAGCAAAATTTCACACATTTTGTGAAAGGTTTCCAAGGCCTGCCATGTTTCATGGCAAAGTGCCAGCCCCCAGTCAGGCAGGAGGAAGGGAACTTCTATGACAGAGAGGGATCCTGACCTGTGGCTTTGAGCAAGCTCTGGAAGAAGCTCTGGTTGTAGATCCTGGCCACACCGCTGATCTCAGGCACCTGTGTTTCTTCCACGGTGCGCTTGTTCACAAAGTTGGCCGTGATGCCAATAGCCAGTTTGCCTCGCATCTCTCGTACTGTGAAGCCTAGAGAGGGTGGGGGCAGGCGGGCAGTGGCAGGAAGATGAGGACTATAATGGCCTGGAAAGGCCCAGGAGAAGCTCAAGATGCTGACTCTTATAGGAAAGGAATCACTCACCTTCAGGGATGAATTTACCTCCAGCAGCAGAGATGAGGACATCAAATTCATAGTTGGCCAGCTGGGCAGGGGGACTGGGCTGGAGCTGGGCACTCCAGCCACTCCCTGGGGCAGAGGGTGTGAGAGGCATAAAGGTGTGGAAGTCTGAAGGGGCCTCAATGTTCCCAGGTCAAGCCAGTGAAATAATTAAATAAATGTGTTGAAGGGCATTACAGTTTAGAAAGCAATGGCTGTTTATCAAATTGTACCTTCACAACTTCCTATGGAATGTAGGGAAGGAAGGGAATATTACTCCCATTTTACAGATGCTCAAAATGAGGCTCATAGAGGTTTGCACAAGTCCACCCTATTAGAAAGGGAGTCTCTGCTGACTCACAACCCCACCCTTTTTCTTCCACAGGCCAAGATGTACTTGGCAGATGGTGGTTTTCAGGAGCAGAGAAGTACTTACCCTTTTTGGGAGGGGGCTGGAGGCCAGTGAAAGTGACACCCCAGTGAATTTCCACCCCTAGCAGTAATGTCACTTTCAACAAAAGCAGCTGAAGCTGTCGGATGCCTGGAAGGGAGAGGACATTAGGAACAGAGACCCAGGGTCTCCCCAGGTATCAGTGTGTGCCTGGTCAGAGCTGGAAGTCCTAGGGATCACTCTATCAAACTGCCCATTTTACAGATGAAAAACCTGATTTCTAAACATCACCTAGATGAAGTAAATCTTGTCCACTCTGCCTCTTGGCTGGCCCAGCAGCCCCACACTGGCCTGTCTCTAGATCCAGCCCCTCCAGGCCACCAGGTGGTACTCACTGATGTGGTCCAGGGTGCCTGTGCAGAAGCGTCCACAGAACTTCTTGGCACCAAGTGCCCGAAGGTCATGGATGGTGAAGGGCCAGAGGTGGAGCACATTATGGCGAGAGAACTTGGTACGCTTTTCCACCAGTACCACGCGGGCTCCCAGCAGTGCCAACTCCACAGCAGCCCGCAGACCACAAGGTCCAGCACCTACCACCAGGCACTGTGAACACACAAGGCAGTGTGGGTGTGGCATCCAATCTCCCTTCTCTGACTCCTCCCCCCCATTCCGGATTCTCCAACCCCCATCCCAGCCACTGTGCGTTTACCTTTGTGTTGGCGCAGGCCTGACCCTGCTGGTAGACAGGCTGGCCTGCTCGCTTGTCCAGCTTGGCCCACAGCGCCTTGGCGCTCCAGTAGTTGAGCTGGGCCTTGATCTTGTGGTACTGAGACAGCCCTCCACCAGACTCGAGCCCTAGGGCCTGGCATAGCCCCTGGAAGCTGCTCAGCACATTCTGACACAACTGGGCCTGCAGGAAGCTCTCAAAGTGGGCATGTGCTGGATTGGTGGAGGTGGGTGAGGCCATGGCAGCCCCTGGGTCTTTCAGCTGGGCAGAGGCACGTGGTTGCTGGAGAGAAGGGGAGCAGACTTGAGAAAGGAGGAAGGGAAAAGGAAGTGGGGGGAGAGGAAAGCAGGCTGGTGCCCCCAGGGAGCTCAGGGCCAACCCTAACTGGCTTTGCTCCTTTCTCACAGCCTACTCCCTATCCGTTCCAGAGACAGCTGCTATCCCTTCCAAGTGAAATCTGCCAAATTTGGGAATGAAAACATCAGCAGTCCTGGGCACAGAGGGCACATAAGAAGTGGGGGAGCCACCAGCTCAGTCTTCCTGTCCAGGGATCTCCAAGCCCTGCACCACCACTAGGGCCCACAGGACAGAAAACAGGGTGTGGGGTAATTTCTAGACATGGAAAGGGAAGGTTAGCCAGAAAGAACTTTCCTTGTGGAGCAGACAGGGACAAACCAAATACCTGCAACCCCAGCTGCTAGGCTCACACACTGCCCCATCTCAACCAACACCTCCCTATGTCAGGTGCCCCTTGATGGCCTTAGTGTCACGCGGTGTCACCCGGTGAGGGGTGTGTCTTACACCAAGGGCAAATGCTTCCTCCTTAGCACTGGTGATTTCCTCCTGACGAGGGGAGAGGCAGACTGTGACTGTCACAGTTCCACTTCTCACCACCCAAACTACCTCAACAAACAGCCGGAGGATGTTGCATGTTACGACTTACTGGGTGAGGGAACACTGGGTTTATTTCTGACTCACTGTGGTCAAAAACACTTCCCCTGTGAGCCTTGCATCTCCAGGGGGCCTCGAGCGCAGTCGGGGGGCTACAGCAGACGGGTTTGCCCCTCCCAGCTTCCTTCCACCGGCATCCAAGACCCGCCCCATCCCCTATCGGCTCGGGCGCGCTCTCCCAGGAATTTCCTGAAACAAGGCCTTCCTTTGTCCCCCCGCCCCTCTCGGGCCCCCACGCAAATTGAGGGGGTGTCGGAGGGGGCTTTCTCATGCTAGGACCTAGAGGAATCAGAGGGAAGGAGGATGGGGTTGCCGCTGGGGGAGTTGGGAAAGATGCGTAGCATCGTTGCGCGGAGGTCCCCGGGACCGATACCCCCAGCTCCTCGGCCACTCCGCGGGTCCCAGCCGGAGACCAGCATGCCAGACCTGGCAAAGGAGACTAAAGCTGTCTACTACAAATCACCTGGACAAGGGCCGACGGACCATCAGGAAGGGCAGAAGTCTCTCGAGGGTGGGGAGTGGAAAGAAGACCTCAGCGAGGGGAGAGGGAGGGGTGACCCAGCCTGGAAACGCCAGGACTAAGGATGTGCGAGGGCTGGAGCGGTCTGGAAGGTCGGAGAGGAGCTGGACCACTGGCGGCGGGGGTGGGGTGGGAGGTACTCACACTCTGGACCAAAAAGTCTGCAGAGGGCTGAGCGGGGCGCGGGCGCAGGGGAGACGGGTGGGACAGGCTAACAGGGGCTTCCGAGCGCCTGGGGTGGCACTTCCCCAGAAACGCACCCCCGCCCCCACCTCCGCCCCACCTGGAGCAGGGGCCCACAGCTGGCTCGGCAGAACAACTTACCCCGAGGCTCCGAAGTCGAAGGGGCCGCTTCCTGCCCAGCTCCTGGGAGGGCGGGGGCAAGGGCGGAGGAAGGAGCGGTGGAGGAGGAGCGGAGGAGAGAGCCCAGCGGTGGGGCGGTGCGCGGGGTCGGTCTGGCTGGGTGTTAGTTCTTCAGGGTGTGGGCTTTGGCGCGGGGCGCTCGGCGTGAGGAGCCTTTATTCGCGCTCATTAGCATCTCATTATCCCGCGTGCCCTGGCTTGGGGCAGGCGGGGGCCCGCCCAGGTCTGCTGAGTGGTGCCCGAAGGCGTGGCACCTTAGCTGCCGAGTTTGGCTTGGGGGCCGAGGATCCCGGGAACTGGGCGCCGAGTGCCCGGCAAAGCACCCACAGCTCCGGGCTCCACGCCCGCAAAGCTAACCCTTCCCGGGAGGGCGAGGCCACGCACCCCTGCGCAGCACCAACTGCTCTGACGGTATCCGAGCAATGAACAAGAAGTTCGTCGGAGCTGGCGGGTCCATAGGTGGCGCCGGAAAGTCTGTGCTGTATTCATCTCTTACCATCGCTCCGGCCCCCAACGTGGGATTCAAGCCCGAGGTCCCGCTCCCCTGCGACGAGTCTGCCCTTGGACCCGGCGTGCGGGCAGTGGGCACGGACTAAGCCCTGAGAACTCCACAATCTACAGCTTCCACAGCGGCATGAGAAGTGAGGGGGCAGACAGGGTCTTGGGTGTGTGTGTGGGGGGGGAGGGAGGGAGGGAGTGATGATGGTGGTAGATCACTACTGAGAAAGGGGCGAGTGGGAAGGGTGTGTGGGAGAGAGACTAGATGTCCAGTATTCAAAAATGCCTTGGACTGAGGACCTACTGAATGGTCAGTGGGGAAAGGAGCTTGAGAGAACTTTGGGCTCAGCTGCCTCATATTCCAGATAAGGAAACAATCTGAATGTAAAGGCACTTGTCCAAGGTTAATATTTTAACTAGTTAATAGTTAACTAGTTAATATTTTATACATTTATTTTTTAAAGATTTTATTTACCTTTAGAGAGGGGAAGGGAGAGAGAAAAAGGGAGAGAAACATCAATGTGTGAGGGATGATACATGGATCCCGTTGCCTCTCACACTTCCCCCATCTGGGGACCTGGCCTGAAACCCAGGCACGTGCCCTGACTGGGAATTGAACCAGCGACCTTTCATTTGAAGGTCGGCACTCAATCCACTGGGCCACACCAGCCAGGGCCAACTAGTTAATATTAACAAAACATCACTTCTCATTTACTGGACATCGACTGTAAGCACTCCCCCAGCCTCAGTCATCACAACGATCCCATTTTATGGCAAAGGAAACCGAGAGAGGGAGGTTCTGTGTGACCTGCACCAAGTTACATTGGCTAGTGGCAGACCTGGGCCCTACCCCTAACCCTACCCCTGGGGTAGGGCCCAGGTCTGCCTGACTCCACCACACTAGTGTTGACACAACGTGACACATTGAAAGGCTGACATTATAAGAAGCTGATTTTTTTTTTTTTTTTAATTTAGAGCAAGTGACACTGTTACACTAGCAACACCAACGAAAGAGGAGTGATGGCAGGGTTGCTCTCCTTGAGACACAGGGATTAGGGAGAGCTGGGTGCCCTGTGGCATTCTCCCTTTCTGGCATTCTCACTTTGCATTTCTCCTGGAAACCCTCTGAGACCCAGTAAGACTTGAATACTCACCGCTGGCTGTTTGAGCTGAATGCCAGCTGGGGAAGAGGGGCAAGGGGGAATGCTTGCTCTGCCAGGAGAGGCAGGGAATTCAGCCAGGTCACGCTCAGGAAACTAGGGCAGCCTCCCAGCTGGGCCTGTCCTGGCTCTTGAGTGTGACTGGTCACTTAGGTTGAAATAAACTTGCCAAACATCAGACACACGACATTTAAGCACATACTGTAAGAAGGATTCTAAAGTCCACTGTAAATGGGGTTACCAGGCTCTTAGAATCACCCCATGTCCCTTTCATGAGCAGATGGTAAACAACTAGCTGTTTGGGTTCAGCACATTAGCAGAGGCGCAGCAGGCTCCGGCTACTTGGTGATTTGCAGTTGTGGCTAAACAACGGCAACCGGCATTATGTGACTCTCTGAGTGACAAATGCTAAAATTTGCCTTTAAAAAAGATTGCAGAACAATAATGACTTCATCAATACTAAAATGCTGACTTGGTGGTTTGCTTTATGCTAATTAAAGAGACACACAGAACGATAAAGTAATAAGGAATATGTTGATATGAGGAGTATGCTTCACGCTACCCTATTGTGACTTTGACAAAGTCACCAACCACTATGCTTCAGTCTTATCATCTCTGAATGGAAACTATAATTACTCAACCTCCTCGGCCCATTTTGATTATAAAATCCTATTATTCAATGTTGGTGACTGTAAGAAATGTATAGACTATAACACCCAAAGCGAGTTCTTAAAGAGTTTCTTCAAAGAAAAAAAAATGACCTCTATTAAAACTAAAAGAATAAATTTATTATTTATCTACCAGTATTTCTCTTCTTAATTAGAATCTTGAGTTATGACCTATATTGTATGTGCTGTATACAGACCTGAAAATACTGAGACAGTAACGTTGGCCAGTTCATATTATTATACCAAATAAGTGGCTGATGCATGGAAAGTCCATTTTAAAAACATCCCATTCTAATGTTTTTGCAAATAATACTGCCAGCAAGGGAATAATAATACTGTCAAAAACCTGAGCCATTAAGACAGGATCCATTTCTTCTAACTGACACCACGTTGTGTCTCCCTTCAGTGTCATCCTTACCTCACTCCCAGCCTCTCATTTCCTGAGCCTGAAGCCAGAAGTTCGGTCCCTAGCACTGCAGGTGGCGTGTCTAAGGCACCCTGCACCTACCTGTAGGTCAGTGTGGTCACACACATCCGTGGTCCATGGCTGGGAGCTGTAGCAGCAGGGTGACCAGACACTCACAGTCCTGATGTAGAAATAGTTATGAACTGAGCCAAATGTGTAGAGTGCTGTTAACAGATATGACAGGGTGGATGACTGAGATTAGAGGGTCAGGGAGGGCCTCCCTGAAGAAGTGACCCTTGTACCAAATTCTAATAGATGAACAGAAATTAGAGAATATGGGCAGAAACCTTTCAAGGCTGAGAAAATGCCTGCCTCAAAGCCCTAAGGCAGGAAATTGGGCGTGTGGGAAGGAAGGGGGTGGGGAGAGGTGGTGGTAGACAGCAAGGAAGCCAGGGTGGCTGGAAAATGGGAAAGGGGCCCAAGAGGGAGCTGGATTGGGAATTTTATTAAGTGCAATGAGAAACTGCAGAGGAATTTTAAACAGAGCAGAGACATGATCCTATTTGCCGTGATAACACAATATCCAATCATCAGGTTGTTGCTAACTAAGGGCACAATGGTGAGCCCAAATCACCACTCCCAGCGGAGAAGGGTTGGGGGAGGGTGGAAAGGATCAGTCAGGCCTTGCTGGAGTCCAGGCAAGAGCACATGGTGCAGCAGTGGGGATGGGGGAAGTGGATGGATTCAAAAATAGAATTTGAGGTGAAAATTGACGTAACTTGGTGATGGGGTGGGGGTAGAGGTGGTGAGAAGGGTTCTATCAATAGTGACTCCCAGCTTTCTTGGCTATAACATGCATGAATCACAACAAATTCAATTGAGGGCCTCATCCTTTCCCTCTCCCAGCAACCTTATCCCCCTTGTTACTGGTTTTTATTCAAGTACCTTCCCCAGAGGTGAAAGCAGGATGATTGCATAGACTCCGAGATAACCCAAGGCTTCTACCCTGAGAGGCTGCCAAGATTAAAAATACAGATAGGTTCAGGGTCAGTGTAGATACTTTTCTGTATTTTTGTCGTGAGAATGCTTTGCTCATCAAACACTAAGATTGTGGGAAAAACTTGTCCACAAGCCACTTAATCATACTAGAATTATCTGAGATGAATTTTTAAAATGTATTGTTTTTAATTGTTTTAGCCTAAGGGAGCTTCTGTTTAACTTTTCATCTAATAAGGATAAAAGTATATAAATGAACTAAAAAAAATTTAAAAGACCCTAACTATTCTTTCGGAAAATCTTCAACTCTATATTTAAAAGAATCTAGTATTATGGATATTAAGAATTCAAAATAAATAGTAAGTCCATGCTCTAAGACCAAGAAAGTCCTCTGACCTACTGCTGCTCACATTTTCCCCTTCCACATGGATTTGGTACGTTTCACTTAAAAAAAAAAGGCAAGCTGTCTTGTGAATGTTACCTAAATGTGTTCCAAGTTTCTCCCACATTTGTATTCAAAATGTGATTGAATGAACTTAAAATTTTAATGTATTGATTGATTTTAAATAGTGAGGGGGAGGAGAGAGAGACATCGACTTTTTTCACTTATTTATGCATTCATTGGCTGATTCCTGTATGTGTGCTGACCAGGGATCAAAGCCACACCTTGGTGTAGCTGGAAGATGCTCTAACCCACTAAGCTATCTTGTCAGGGGTGAATGAGCTTTAATTTAAATGCTTTCCTAATGTAAGTTTTAAAAGTGAGAATGATTATACTGTGTATAAATGTAAATATATTCCAGTCAGCAAGTGTTTGTTGCTTAATTACATGTAAAGAATATGAGAGCAAGATAAACTATCACAGTGAAATTCCAGCTCTTTTTAGGGGTCACTCTTCCATACGTGCTGTTTACAGAAAGAAGGCAGGGAGATTTTTAAAGAGGTTATTCCTGCAAGCCTATTTACACAATTAAGACAGTTTTCTTTCAGTTTTTAAAAATTTAGGCTTATTTTGGTTTGGAAACTGAGGATGAAAATTTACCTCCATACTTACAAATTAGAATAGCAAAAATAAAAATCTGCCCTAAATGTAAAATATCCTCAGAAGATGGATAAAACAGCTCCCTTAGAGAGGTTCAAGTTAGGTAAGATATTTTCAATACTAATTTATCAATAACTAATTGATAAATTTAATTAAGCTTTAAATCAATTAATTAATTCATCTAGTTGATAAATTTCAATTAAGCTTTAAATCAATGGTAAAATACTAATATTAATACAGTAGTTATTGTGTTGCAGGAGAAAGATATTATAACTTTTACTATTATTTTACATACAAAATTTACGATCCATGCTGAAATTTCAGATGCAAACCCTCCATGTTAGTAAGGTTCTATTCCATTAAGTAGATCACATGTAAAGAGAAATCCGGCGGGAAGTTTTAGACTGGTGAAGGCAAGCCCATCTGGTGGAAGCACCGTCAGGGGGTATCTCGCAGCCCTGCGCCCCAGTTCTAGCTCTGCCACGTACCGTGTGCCCTCGGGCAATGGACTGCATCTGTTTGGGCTTCAATGTTCTCATCTGCAAAATAGCCATAATATTACTTACCTCATAGGAATGTCATGAAGATTAAGTAAATAAGATGTGCTTCAAATAGGTTACAGATATGTCCCAGACACTGCTTCCCAACACACTCCAGATGCAAGTTATGGTCTGAATGGTGCCCCATAAACTAGTGATGCCCTAACCCTCAGTACCTCAGAATGTGAGTGTATTTGGAGAACAGGGCCTTTAAAGAAGTAATTAAGTTTAAATGTGGTCATTGGGGTGGGCCTTAATCCATTATGACTGGTGTCCTTATTAGATTAAGACAAACACATACAGAGATGACCATGTGAAGACAGGGAGGAATGGATTGTCAGAATGCCTCAGAATAAGCTAATCCTGCCAACACCTTAATCTAGGACTTTTAGCCTCCAGAATTGTGAGAAATAACTTTTTTAAATCACTGTGTAGTATTTGTTATGGTTGCCCTAGCAAACTAATATGCCAATCAAGGCCAGGGGTGATAGGAGCCGTCTAACTGCAGGGTGCTGTATAAAGCCCACTTTTTGTGCACCATGACATGGAATAAATTTGAGAAACATTAAGGTAACATTTAGACCTAATGCACCTGGCTTTGATCCTGGCCTATAGCAAAGACTCGATATATAGCAGAAATTATTCCAATTTATGAAGACCTTGATGCGAGCATCTAAAATGACAGTCTCTTATTCTTCAGCATTATTTAACCGGTTGTTCCCCAAATTTGTAAGAACCAACTGCAGAAAATACAGAGTAGAGGTAGAAAAAGCCATTTCAAGAAACACAGGCAAGAACGAGAACATTTTGATGGCAAGAGCTCTAGTCTTCCCAAGGATATCCCTCTACTGAGAGAAAACCAGATTCACTTTTGAAAGTGACAGGTCCTTTCAGTAGTCCGAAAGCATAATATTCTACAATTTCCTAAGAGGTACAATTTGTATTTCTGCACTTAAAGACAATTTAAAAAATTATACGTTTAGTAAAAATCAGTTGTGAAATGCTGAGCTAGCCAACTTCTCAAAGACACAACGGAAACGTTAATGTACATGACATTTCCTTTGGGTACAGTCACTGAACTTTAAAATTCTGGACTTCAAAGGAGAATATATATTTGAGACACAGAAGAAAGGATAGGTTTATACAGCTGTCATTTCTTGTTTCCCTTTCACAGCTGGTCAAATAACCCAGAACTCTTCCAGAAGATATTTTTATGGCTGACACTGGTTCTCAAACTAGAAACAGGTAGGCCTGTGCTGTACAATGGAGCCACTAGCCACATGTGGCTATCAAGAACTCACAACATTGTCCAGGCTGGTGTAGCTCAGTGAATTGAGTGCCACCTGCAAACCAAAAGGTTGCCAGTTTGATTCCCAGTCAGGGCACATGCCTGGTTGCAGGCCAGGTCCCCACTTGGGGGTGTGTATATGCATGTGTGTGAGAGAGAGAGAGAGGCAACCACACACTGATGCTTCTCTCTCTCTCTTTCTCCCTCCCCCTTTCTCCAAAAGTAAATCAACTCTTAAAAAAAAAATTCAGTGTCACTAGTGTGACCATGGAACTAGGTTTGAATTTTAATTAATTTTAATATATTTTAAAAACCAACACTCATTTCAGTTATTGAAGAAAAAGGTATGTCCGCAACTACCTGAATAGTTTCAACTGTAAGTTGCATGAACTCTAAATACAGATCAAGCAGGTCCAATAAACATTAGCATACAAACTGAGCATCAGTAGTATATAATACACACTAGATTTGGACGACTTAATATGCAAAAAATGATGTAAAATATCTTAATACATTTTTATATTGATTACATACTGAAATGATACTATTTTGCAAATATTGGGTTAAATAAACTTTTATTGAACTTAATTTCATTTCCCTCTTTAATTATGGCTACTAGAAATTTAAAATTACACATGGGGTTCACATTAGATTTCTCTTAGCGCAGAGGTAGACTGTCGTAAAGCTAAAAGTGACTTACAGTCATTCGACTGACCATATTCCTGAATAATTATCCAGCTTTCTAGAGTGAGTAGTTAAAAATTCACTTATTAGGTTGGCCAGAAAGCCTGTTTAGTTTTTTCCATAAAAGATAAGACACATTTTTCATTTTCACCGATAACTTTATTGATTTGGGTATTTTGAGATGTCAGTTATCTCCCACTATTGGCTTCTAGTGGGTAGAAGTCAGGGGAGCTGCTAAATATCTTCCAATGTGTAAGACAGCCCCACAGCAAAGAATCATTTGGCCAAAATATCAGTAGTATCAAGAAACTTCGCAAATCACTTTTCACACATTTGATCAGTCACAGCACCTTCTCCATACACTGCACAATCTTTTTTTGCATTTCATTTGCATTTTTATCTTTCTTTAAATAATAACGCATAGTAAGCTGAAAATGTTGCATATTTTCTAACATCTTCAATACTAAAATGGCTGTACAAAAATTTACCAATTTTGGTTAAGGTTTTTTTTTTTTAAATGCACGATGATATGACAGCTTATCACAATACAATCTAACAAAACTGCTTTCAATGATGTTAAGAACTAAGTACTACTAGAGCCATCATATGGAAAAAAAGAACTTTTTGGCCAACCCAATAGTGGAATACTATTTATATCCAGGAGAAAATGTGGGCCAGTAGGCTTTGAAAAGCTGGGAAAAGCTTTGCATTTTAAGAATAAGGTTTAAGTAATAGTTTAAATGACTAAGGCAAGAACCTGAAATAATATTTAAGGCATAACTGTATTTGCAAAAATCACACTTTTGCTCTAGTCAGGTCTGATTTAACATTACTTTGGTTGATACATCTAAGATAAATCATTTTGGGAATTTTGTGAATTATATACAACAAAATATATTTTGGCAAATATGTTAGAAAACTGGTTTCATCTTCTCTCAAACCTGAACCATTCTGTGTTACTTTAAACTCCAAACTTAATGTGATTCAGGTGGAAATCAAAGGCATCTAAAATAAGAAAACAAGTAACTGATGTGATGGTCCTGTTAATTTTAGGACAGATAAGCCCTACTCACCACTGGCAGTGTTAATTTACATGTAGCAGTGCCCACCATCTTTTCTCAAAAATTCTCTACCAGTTTTCTTGAGAGAAAGCAGTTAAAGTATTTAATAAAGTAAAATATACTGGGCTTGAAAAACCTAAACAAAACATCATTTAATCTTTGACAGTTATCTAAAAATCATATGGTAATAGACACATGCTGGCTACTAATTCTCTGAGGCTCAAAGATTTTACGATTATGAAAACATTTACTTTCCAAATAGTGTGTCCATTTTGTGGGGTTTAACCTGCTTTGCAATAAAAACAGCTTACAGGTTCCTATCTCCAGAAAGTTTTCAGACATAATACATAGATCACTATCTTTGGAGGTCACTTAGAATTCAGTAGAGTATATTTAACACAAATTACGCCGATTAGATTTTTAGTCCAGGGCAATTAGGAAAGTGCAAACTTTATCATGAAGATCAAACATCTGACTTGTGGAGGCAAATGTGCTGCCTATGAGAAATGAGGAAGTGGAACTAGCCATTCCACCCAATTCAACATATGACTTCCTTCGTCTGAAAAACTAAAAATTGTAACTGAGAAGGTCAACAAGATCATAACCTGTGGCTGTGAACATTTAGTACTTATGGAAAAGTCCAAATCAATACCCCCACATAAAGACAGTGAAATGCTAAATCCCCATCAGTACTATGTATGGGACTTCATACACGCATCTTGCATCTTGCTGCCTGGATGGAAAGCATTATGACTATCAGCTAGCTATCACATCTCTGTAAGGATCTGTAAGTGAGCATTTCAGGAAGCCTGACTTCAAGCACACAATTCAGTTACAGCTGGCTTATGGAAAAGGGACCAGTAGAGCATTCAAACATGTTTCCAGGTCAGCTCTGCTCCTGGCTCAGCGGTGTGGGCTGGGGCACATGGTGGCTGGGTGGAGGTGGGGCAGACTCCTGCGTCAGCTGCAGGTGCTGAGCCGGATGTGCAGCACTTGTTAAATGGAGCTCCCCTGTTTGCTCTTGATGGGCGTGCAGATGCTCCAGGGTTTCCTTGGAAAGGGTGATCACGTGCACAGGCTCGCTCTGCGAGGGTTCCATCTGGCTTTCGATCACATTGAGGCTCTGAATGTGTTCTGTTGGCTCCTGTTGAGCTGAAAGAATTAAATTCTGCAGTTGTTCTGGCTGTTGTGTGAGCAGTGTGAGATTAGCAGCCTGGTCTGCAGTCATGTTCTGGGAGCTCTCTGCAGCAACGATGCTGATTCCTTGGCTAGGACCAGGCATGAAATTGATGTTATGTACAGAGTCGGTTACCAGAAGCTGGATTTCCTGCTCTCCAGAGGTAGAGAGTTGATATGGCTGCAGCTGAAGAATATTCCTGACCTCTTCAGTATTATTATTGCTGGAAACATTGCTGGCATCTGCCACATGTTTCTCTTTGCTATGGATTTTCAAGTGAGCCTTCAAGTTGTCTAAGCGAGCAAACTGTAAGTTACACTCAGGGCAGGAGAAAGGCTTTTTGCCTGTGTGTAGAATGCAGTGTCTCCTCTTGGCACTGGAGTCAGAGAAGGATTTGCCACATATGCCACAGGAGTATGGCTTTTCTCCTCTAAAAGGAAACATGTTTTATATTAGAAACAGAAAGATCTATGTACTACTTCCTGATAGACAGGGAGAGGCAGTCAAGGGCAGAGGAAAGCTAGACTGAGAGTCAGAAGTCACGGGTTCCCCTGCTAACTTCAGGACTTGGAGCAAGTCACAGCTTCCATGGGTTTCAGTTTCTAATTTTTTTAAATAAGGTGTGGGGGTGCTGTCTCAGGAAGGGTGGTTAATGGGGTTGGGTTGATAAAAATTTATGATCCCACCATATCTGTTTCAGATAAGAAAGTATTTATGTTACATATATAGTTCCTTTTCATTTTGCTTTAGTTTTCACAGCCAATTTTTTTATTCTAATGGCCAAGTAAGTACATACAACTAATTTCACCCTTAAAATGAGCAGCCCCTATTTGTGATGCTGTTAGAATACCTACTAAATCCAATCTAGAAATTTTGTGAACAAAAGCATTCATTCAGGAAACATTTAATACTTATTTTGATTGAAGATTTAAACTTTGGACCAGCCCCCTGACAAAATCAAAATTTAAGAAATAAAATAGTGCAAACTTTTGCTGGCTAACATCAGTTTTCCTCATTTTGCCTAACTGAGGAATTTATTGAAAAGATTTTTAAAAATTATGAAAGTAAAAATTCTATGAGTAATAATTCAGGAAAAAGGACTATACAGGTGACATATGTCACCCTACTGAACACCAGGGTTGAATGAGGACTCCACATGGGAGACATATCTGCATAACGTTACCGATGGATTCTGATGTGGGTCTGAAGAGAACTCTTTGCTGTGAAAGATTTGCCACAGATTTCACACGTAAATGGCTTCTCACCTAAAAAAGGGACAGCATTTAGAATTATACATTCAACCTAAAGCAAAAAGCAAAAATCACCTCAGAGTTTCACAATATAAACAAAAAAAGAATTAAGGCAATACCACTTGAATC
Source organism: Anoura caudifer (assembly GCA_004027475.1). NCBI lineage: Eukaryota > Metazoa > Chordata > Mammalia > Chiroptera > Phyllostomidae > Anoura > Anoura caudifer. The sequence continues at coordinate 144,235 of PVKU01001583.1, forward strand.
CTCAATAAGCACAAATGCATTAAGCACTTACCAAGCACCTACTATGTGCTAAGTGCTAAGAGAATGCGGAGAAAGGGTAGATACGGTTCTTTCCCTTAAACTTAAAAACTGAAACAAAGGAACGCACCACATCCGCTCCTGTACCCTCCTCTGCCCTTAGGATAACTACTCTCATGCCTTAGTGCTTGGTTAGGCAGCCTCTTGACCTTCGTAAGGACACTTGTGCACTAGGATGACTTTTGTATTATTTGCATTTATATCTACCTTCCATGTGTATCCCAGCATGAGTCACTCACCTGAAGACTCTGCTCAAATGTCACTTTGCCAGGAGGCTTGTCACCACTTAAAGCACTACCCACCCCCAACACTCCTAGTCCACTTTCCTGAGTTAGTTTTCCCATACTTCTATCATGTTGTTTATTATCTATTCCACCCCCCATTCTTACATAGGGTAATTTATGGGCATGTTCATTCCAAGCACGCCACTCTGGAAATTCTTGTTGAATGAATTCATTTCACAGGATGGGGATTATGACTCACATAAGATGTGACTGCTCCAGGCCCTGCTAAGAGTTAATAAAGCTTCGACAGCGTTTATTCAGCATTAGTTTGTACACTGACATACAGTGACGGACTGTCATGCCCCCCAGGAAGAAAATTCATGCAGGCAAGGGCACTCTAAGTTAAAAAAGGAAAAGAAAGAAGTAAAATCCAATTTAACTAGATAATGGCAAGGGAGGAGTAAAATCTGAAGTGGAGGATGGTCAAGGGCTGCCCTTTCACCAGTGACTGGAAGTCCCCTGTAGACAGAGGACACCTGTGACAACTTGGATGAGTCTGTATCTCTGCATCATAACTCTTATCACTCCAAAGGTTAAAACTGGGTCACTTCTGGCTCTGGCAAGGTGGCTTGGTTGGTGGGAGTGTCATCCCATACACCAAAAGGTTACGGGTTCAATCTCCGGTCAGGGCACCTATCTAGGTTGTGGGTTCGATCCCTGGTTGGCAACTAATTGATGTTTGTTTCTCCCTCCCTCTCTCTTCCTTCCTCCTCCTTTAAAATCAATAAATATATCCTTTTGTGGGAATTAAAAAAAATACACACAACGAAACAAAACAGGCTATCGCTACTATCTTTTCATAGCCTTCCAAATCAGACCTGGTACCTGCTCTGCTCTCAGTTCCTTTTCTCCCTCTCCACATTAAAAGACTGAGGACCTGCTCTGTGTGCTTGTCATTCAATTCCGTCCAGACTTACAACATCTCACAAAGTCTTTCTGTTGGCGAATGCTGAAAATAATGGAAGTTCTTTCCAGGAACACCCTTCAGGTGGCAGTCTTTGAGGGCGTGAGGAGGACAGTAAGAAGACAAGTTTTTCTAGCCAAGGTGAATCTGAGGAAGGTTTTCCTGCTCTTCTGGTTTATGATCTGTAACAGAGCTGCACAGCTCCTCTGCTTTCGGATGAGTGACCTATTATTCCTTGTTAGGTTTATTCAGTTCTAAACAATGGCAGACCACCAAACAGAAAGGAAAAAAAGACATGATCACTGCTTCAAAGAGAATATGCAGTCTATTAGAGAAGGTAAGAGACAAGTAGTAATTAAGTGACATGGGCTTTACGGGACCAAACATTTGAATGAGCAGCATCCATAATACTGAGTGCAGACAAGATGAAGGAAGAAGAGGATGATCTGGCTGGAGTGGAAGACTAGTTCAGGGACTAGGATGAATAGCAAGACCAAAAGGCAGTGCTGATGATGACCACATGGTGTGGACAAGGAAGGACGAGGACTTACTCTGAGGCATGGTAGAGTTAAAAGGTGAAGCCAGGCCACAAAGAGCCTGATGTTCTTGGCAAAGGACCTGCTGGAGGTTTTTGGCAGAACAACAACATGATGAAAGCACTGAGAAAAAAACCATGGGAATCATGGGAAGGGTGGGCTGGAGAAAGTAGCACCTTGCAGGAATTCCTGTAACAGTCTAAACACGAAGTACTGAGAGGCCTGGACCAGGAAGGGCAGGAAGCAGAGAGAGAGAAAGAAAAAAGGTAAAGTGGTAAGCCTTGGGTGGCAGTGGGGCCGGAAGGAAGTTGGTTATAGGATTAGATAACAGTGATGGAAGGATAGAGCAGAGAAGGGAGTGTGATGCTAACAAATCCACCTGGAAGGAGGCCCACGGATACATTTCAGGGTTTTCCTTCTGGAAGGACAGTCTTCTCAGCAGTATCCACTACTGACACCACCCCATCCTACCCCTGATGATGTGTACTCCCATCCCAGCCCCAGACAGTACCAACCACCCAGGGCTCTTTGGGTGTCACAGCTTACTTCCCACTGCCATTGGTTCAAACCTGGAATACTGTTTTTGGGTAACAGCAGAGCCACCCAGGCCCTGCCCCAGCCAGGCCCAATGAACTGACATCTCCAGTTCACTGTGTTCATGTCCAATTGGCAATCCAGTTTCACATATTCTAACTCCAAAAGAAAACAGTTTTGTTTTCCTTTATTGATCAAAAAAAATTTCAAATAATATTGAAAAGGAAAAGCATGTAGCCTTTCCCATAATAGGCATTATCACCAGAAATAACTTTTTATGACCCATCTAGAGGGTGGGGCAAACTTCCAGTTACTGAACATCTGCTCTTCTCATTGCCCTGCACATGACTCTCCTCCCCTCTGAAGCCCCAAGGCTCTTCCCACATCCCTAGCTCAGAATGTCATTATTTCCTCATTTTCCCCTTCTGTCTCTGACTCTCTCATGTTATGTGGGGACCCTGCAGGTACGAATGTGACTAACTTGGTCATCATCTCTTGTAAATCTGTCTCATGCCTATTTGATTGTTAGACCAGCCAAAAGAACCTGGACTGGTAGAGGAAAGTTTCTTTCCCCACAGTTGGCACTGTGGGCAGGACACCTCACCCTTAAGCCGCTGCAGTAGGACGACCCTGGGACCCCAGCACGAGCCGGCAAAAGGCAAAGATTCCTGCCACATCAGACTCCCAGATCTCTACCTGCAGAACGGTGAAGAGTCTTTTTCTTCCTTTCCTAATGCTAGCAGAAAATATTTATGGAACTAGACCCTTGGACTCAGTGACTGACTCTTGGTTAATTGGTATGGCACTCTTGGTTTTTACTGATCCTTTCCTCCAAAAGATGGTCAGTGTTTAATCTGTTATGTCATGTCTTGTTCCATGTTTTGACAGCTTGGTTTTGACCTCCTCTTTGGTCCTGGTCATCCAGAAGACGTACTTACTGGCATGCATCTGGCAGACAAATAGCCTGGGGATTCCTGGCAGCTGTATCTCTATGTCTCTTTGTCCAATCTTACCAGCTCTTGGGAATTTCATGAGGGGTCCAACTCCATAGGGGACATTAGTCATCTTAATCTTTGTAACTTGACTGCCAAATGGGCTTCTTTCTTAGAATACTCTGGTAGTGAACTTTCTGGATCTTGTGAGGGTGGAGTTTTTTATACTCTTGAACTGGTTTGAGTCACTATTAAAATCCTTCTTGTCAAGGCAAGAGGGTGGATTCTTTTAACTGGAAAAACATCTAAATTAGAAAAATTTTAGAGAGCTTTATCATAGCAGCTATTTTATTGGTATCTATGGAAAGACCAAATTTTAAAAGTGAATATAACACCTAGACTTAAGAACTCTCTTAATGGAGCTCCTACCCTTCACAACAGCATGGATGGAACTGGAGAGCATTATGCTAAGTGAAATGAGCCAGGCAGTGAAAGACAAATACCATATGATCTCACCTATAAGTGGAACCTAAACAACAAACAAGCAAAATATAACCAGAGACATGGAAATAAAGAACAAACTGACAGTAACCAGAGGGGAGGGGGAAGAGGATAATGGGGGGAAAAGAGGGAAGGGTTGTCAAGGAACATGTATAAAGAACCCATGGACAAAGCCAAAGGAGGCAGGATTGAGGGTGGGAGGTGGGGTTGGGTGAGGTGCATGGAAGTGGTGGGAGGAAAATGGAGACAACTGTACTTAAACAATAATAAATTTTTTAATTGTTAAATTAACAATAAAAAAACCTTCCCTTAATAAAAAGAGAAAATATTGATTTCTAGTCTTAGCTTCTCCTTATGTGTCTTACAAATGCAAATAAAAACATTAGGTTCATTAACAAGAGAGTGGGGAGAGGCCAAGCGAAGAGTCCTGGGACTGTCCTACATGGTAGAAAATTTTAAAAGATTATTTAAAAACAGGTAAATAAAACAAATATTGATGGGGTGAAACAAAAAACAAAGGAGAGTCACAGGATGAGTCTTAGCAGGGTGGAAATCCTTAGATGATTACTTAAAAAAACTGCAATAAATAGGAAAACGGACATTGGTGGTCAAAACAAATGCTTTAATACAGCACCGCCAAAAGCTGGGTGGGCTGTTGGACCCCAGCACCCATGGGCCCGACCTCTCTATTCACCTCATTTTGAAAAGTTTTAATTAAAAAGCTGGAAGACAGAAATTATAATGAGAAATCTGACCAGCAATCCTTGAGACAGCAGGCAGACTGGTTAATCGAGTTAAATAGTACTGGAGTCCCTTGGCCTGACCCCTTGATAGGGACCCAGAGTCTTTTTACACAAAGTAGGTAATATGGTCAGGAGACAGAACAGAGAAATTCTCAGAACTCCTTGATATGAGAACTATGGTACCAAATAAGGACTGATAAACTTATGAAAACTGGAATGTTTACTCAGGCTTTACATAAAAAAATTACATCAGTTTTACCTGAATGTTTCATGAAGACGGGTATTATGTCTAGCTGTAATCACTTCCCCTACCCAGAACTGTACAACCAAAACCTAGTGATAAAGTCCTAATGGAGGCTAGTTAGGTAGGCATGAAAGAGTTGATGGGATTAAAGTAAGTTTGTAGGAGAACTGGTATATATTCAACAGACCTTATGTGAAGTGGCTGCATCTCTTTTGCCAGACTGTATTATGAGGGCAGGGGTTGTGTCCCACTAGGAAACATTCCCCTGCCTAATATTATAAAACAGAAGGCATGCAAACCCACCCTTCAAGCAATATTATAAGAAAAAAGATAGAGCAAAATCTTGCTAAAGACAACCTAAAAATATTTTTTAAAAAATTTTTATCTTTGCCTGAGGCCATTTTTTTCATCGCTTTGAGAGAGAGAGAGAGAGAGAGAGAGAGAGAGAGAGAGAAACATTGATGTGAGAGAGAAACATTGACTGGTTGCCTTCTCATATGTGCCCTGACTGGGGATCGAACCCACGACCTTTTGGTCTACTAGATGATGCTCCAACCCACTGAGCCACACTTGGCAAGAGCCAACCTAAAGAATTTGTGTCCTAAGAACCTGGGATGGTGACTGTCAGGTTGGAAGCTCCAAAATATGAGCAGACACAATGTGGGTTGAACTCCCTCTATGGCTAGGGTCCTACAAAACTGCTGCCAGTCCCAAAAGAAATTATAACCTAAAATTACAATTATGAGGAAAGTTTCAATTAGATCATGTAAAAGTTTCAAGTGTACAATTTATGGTGCCCTTAAAGGCAAGGGCTTCCAAATCAAATAGAATAACATACCTATTTTTAATTGGTATGCAACAGCCAACATAAGGCTTCAAAAATATTAAAAAGCTTCATTAAAAGGTTTGCTGTAAAAGATTTAATATGCTAATAAAAAATTAAAAATATAAGAGGTATTAAAATAAAGGACTTTAAGACTGATGTTACCCTTTGCAGGTGACTGTTCTCTATTCACTCCCTGGTATAAGGCCAACATGAGAACCATAACTAGAGAATTTCTGAAACCCAAGGAAGGCCCTCAAAAGTTTTTATAGGGTGGTGAACACACAATACAATAAGATGATGTATTGTACACCTGAAACCTATTAATTTTATTAACAAATGTCACCCCAATAAATTCAATTACAAAAAAAAATTTTTAAAAATAGATTATCTCCTGAGTCCAGTGAGAGAAATAAAATTTCACACTGTCCTTTCCTTCCTTCCCAAATCCAGACCAAAACAACCATTGATCCTTTCTCCCAGGGGTAACTGCTGCCAGCGACCTAAGGGCTGGGTTTGGCTTCTGCCTGCCTGGGACATGCAGGCTGTCCAAAGGAATGGCTCTGGAAGGTAATTATTTTTGTACCTTCTTGATTCCATGGAATATTTTAATACTGCCAGAAACAGTTATTGCTTATACCAGCTGAAACATGACATTTGAAAGGATTTAATAATCACGATTAGAAATAAAACAGCGTACCCAGAGGGTAAGAAGCAAATCAGGGATGATGCAGCTGGATGGGAAGCTAACTTATGATGTCACTGTGATGTTACAATTCAGTTGTTTGGGAATTGAAAGCAACTGTCCTTATTTTACAATCTTTGCAAGACCAGAAATGAAGCGCTAGAGGCAGTTCAAAGCCCACCCATTTTTATCATCCTCAATTCCTAAGAGTGAAGAAAATAACAAGGAAAAGGTTAAAAAAAAATACGAATGACTATAGAGGCACCCTTGCCCCAAATCTAGCCTGTAACCTCCATAAGATTGTCTTCTCCAAATATTTTAATAAGAAATTTTGAGTTTATCTGAGTTGATAAACTTATTACAAGTCTCCTGACTAAAAATTTAAAACAAAGCCTAGGTCTGTGTGTATCTGTACATGTTCATATATGTTGACTAGCATTTTTTATCTCCGCATTGTATTGCTAATTTGTAAAAGAGCTCTATTTAATTGGCTTAACAAGCAAGTGTTTATATTAAAAATTATCAAAATATAATAAAAATTAACCCAAATGCTTTTTTTAAGATCATGTGATGTGAGACAATATCTGATATAAAAGGTGGTTTTAGTTTGGTTAAAACTGGTATGTCTTTAGAGTTATCAGAATTAAATATAAAACTTTTATTTTACCTGGTTTATATAAAAAAAGTTCATGTTATCTCTGTAACAAAATTTGTCAGTAGGAAACATAGCTTGGGATAACTGAGTCTGATATCTCATAGTTTTCATGGGTAATCAAAACATAATTTGTAAGGACTAAACAACTAATAAATAAAGAAGTAAAATAAGGTATTTAAGTGAAACTTTATCAATAATTACATATATTATACTTACATGTACTTAAAAAGTTTCTCAGAATCCTCTGGTAACTTGAAATCTTAGAGTTTTACTACCTTAAATAATGAAAATTTATTGATTATCTAGATCATTTCCAAGTAAGATTAAATACTGAACCATTAATTGTTAAAGAAGTCTATTCACTTTTGACTTCTTGTAACAGAAAAATTAAAAGATAAATTTGGATCTGTTTATATGTTTTGCTTTGTTGAGGAAGCATGTTTCTAAATAATTATGAAATATATTTGCCAGTAAAAGTACCTATGTTTCTAGAGGTTATGAAATATAGTCATTAGCTTGCCAATCTAAAAAATGCTAATTGATTACTTTTTAGCTGTCATTATAAATTAAGGTTTCTAATGGTTAAGAATTCTTTTTTTTCAATTACAGTTTACACTCAACATTCTTTTGTATTAATTTCAGGAGTATAGCATCGTAGTTAGACAATCATATACCAAGGGTTAAAAATTCTAATTAAAATGAGAGGAAGTTAATATGCACTTTCAGTAAAGGAAGGTATATGGTATGGAAATGCACATTTGAAAAAATTAAGAGAAAATGGTTTGTCCTAAAATAATTGTTTATTTCTGAATAAGAGGAGACAAACTAAATTGGACAAGAAAAGCTATAGAAGATTTGTGAAAAAGAATTCTGAAAAAAAAAAATTTATATATGGCTAAGCTGAATAAGATCACAATAAATTTAAGTAAATGAGTTTTAGTATCAAGTAAGCTCTGCAAAATTAGAATTTGGTGTGCTCTCTCATTCTCTTGACCATAGAGACATGGGCTTATTTCTGGGTTTATTCTGTTCCATTGATCTAGGTATCTGTTTTATGCCAGTACCAGACTGTTTTGATTACAGTGGCCTTGTCATATAGTTTGATGTCAGGTATTGCGATCTCTCCTACTTTGTTCTTCTTTCTCAAAATTGCTGTGGCTATTCGGGGTCACTTATGGCTCCATAGAAATCTTTGGAATGTTTGTTCTACATCTGTGAAATATGTCATTGGTATTTTAATAGGATTGCATTGAATCTATAAATTGCGTTGGGCAGTATGCACATTTTGATAGTGTTAATTCTTCCAATCCATTAACACAGTATGTGCTTCCATTTTTTGTTGTCTTAATTCTTTTCTTCAATATTGTGTAGTTTCTGAATGCAGGTCTTTTTCCTCCTTGATTAGGTTTATTCTTAGGGACTTTATATTTCTTGTTGCTATAGCACATGAGATTTTTTTTTACTGATTTCTGTTTCTCATATTTCATTATTGGTGTACAAAAATGCCTTTGATTTCTGAATGTTGAGTTTGTATCCCACTGTTTGCCAAATACACTTACACCATACACAAAAATAAACTCAATATGCATAAAAGATTTAAATATAAGTCATGACACCATAAAAGTTCTAGAGGAGAACATAGGCAGGAAAATATCAGATATTCCATGAAACTATTTTCACCCAATATGTCCCTGTAGAGCAAGGGACATAAAGGAAATAATAAAGAAATGGGAATTAATCAAAATAAAAAGCTTTCTCTCTTGAAAGGAAAAAGTACTACTGGTCAGCTCATGATAAGAGATTGTGGGGAAAAAAGAGAGATTGTGAAAAGCATTCTGCTTAGAAAGCAAATATTCCATGTTTTATCAAATTAATTTCCTGTTTTGTTTTGGCTGGTATGACTCAGTGGGTTGAGCGCCAGCCCAAGAACCGAAAGGTCCCTGGTTCCAGTCCCAGTCAGGGCACATGCCAGGGTTGTGGGCCAGGTCCCACAAGGGTGTGCAAGAGGGAACTGATCGATGTATCTTTGTCTCTTTGATGTTTCTTTCTCCCTCTTTTCCCCTTTCTCTAAAAATAAATAAAATCTTTAAAAAAATAATTTTCTGTTTTATGTCATTTTAATCGGGTCTTTGATTACTTAGGAAAACTGAATCTTCTCAATAGTGAGAGCTCCCTTCTGTATTTGAAATGCCCTACCTGACTGGGCATTCAATGGCAGCAGTAACAACAAAATTTATAAAGATTGTGAACCTGTATATAAAGATTGTGATCTGCTTCTGTAAAAATGACCCCGTAGTTCCATATTTTTGGCAACTGTCTGCTCCTAATCGAGAAACTAAGATGGGCGAACAATGGCTATAAATTAAACAAACAGTTGAGGCTATGGGAAATCCAAGATGGCTGCTTGGTTCTTCTGAGCTTCCTGGCAAACCCCATTTTTGGTTTTTGCATTCTGCCCTCCACCACAGTACATACGCTGGACTTCATTCAACTGACGCTTAGTATGGGCTCAGTATGTTCTTGTTGTATGCATGTGTTCCAGATGGATGGAAGCCTTCCCTTTCTGCAAGGCTGACCCCTCACAGTGGCAAGGAAACTGTGTTTTCCCATGTAGGGTACACATTCCACAGTCTCTAGTGACTGAGGTACCCACTTCACTGAGAAAATTACATCAGCCTTGATGAAGGCCTCGCAAACTTCTTAGAATTGTCACTGACCCTACTGCTCTCAATCATCAGGTAAGGCTGGGAAAACTTACGCAAAAACTTGATTAAAGTAGAACAAGTATTATTTACATGGGACTGAATAAACTGATGAGGATGATTTAATATTGCTGATTTTTAAAATTTTTTGTTTTCCAGATATAAAGAAACTTGCTTCTCTTAAACTACCTAAGACAGCAAGTTGGTAAGTTACACTGAAACATTTATCTTTTTCTCCCTACTTGATCCTTCCAAAATTCAGAAGCTCTCACTGAGTAATCTTACTTTCATGGCATTACTGCTATTTGCATGGGTTCTATAAGGATCTATTCTCCTTGTAAGAGGGCACAATTGGAAATATTGGTTATATTAGCAAGGCTTTGACTAGAATGTCATATTTGAGACAGGTACACAGACTCAGATATGATCAGACAGCTTTAAGGAATTAAGATTAACTAATGGAAGCCAATAAAACCCTTGGAAATACAGGCTCAGTGAGCAAAGAAGGTTACTTCCTGGCAGGTACAGGAACCTCAGGATATTTTGGGGACCCTGAAAAGAGAGGAACTAACCCAAATCTATATGCATAGGCACTGTAGGCAACAATCTATATAACCTATATATAGGCATCGCAGACAACGTCCGACGGAAAGTCCTTACCTTGGCTTTTCTAGCCCCTAGAGACCTTTTGAGGTTCAGTCTGAAAATTCCCTATGAAAAATTCCAGAAAAGTAGATTTAAAAGAGCCTTTAGGTTAATTACCATTTTTGCTGTTCTTATGTAAGTAACAAGCAAAGCTTATTGAAACTATACTTGTTTTACAAATTAGTCTTAATTTGGCTATTGGTGGAAAAAGTGGAAGCAGGGGTAGTTGCTGATTTTACAGAGAAAGATTGTGTTTCAGCCCTGGCTGGTATGGCTCAGTGGACTGAGCACCAGCCCATGAACCAAAAAGTTGCTGGTTTGATTCCTGGTCATGGCACATACCTTGGGTTGCAGGCCAGGTCCCCATTTAGGGGCCCAACCGACTGATGTTTCTGTCACACATCAATGTTTCTCTCCTCCTCTTTTTCCCTCCCTTCCCCACTCTCTGAAAATAAATAAAACATTGTGTTTCAGTAATATATCTGTGGATATCGAAATCTCGTGCTCTTCATAGTCATTTGAGGTTTTGTTCCTACCTGTAAATTGGATTGAATCTTGAATTCTACTTTTGTCTAATACATGGCTATGACTCTCCAAGCTAACATTCCAAATTTTTCTCCAACATTTCTGACTTGGAATCATTAAGAACTAAAACTACCTTCCCCCTAAACCCATTAAGCTAAAGTGGGATGACTTGATACAAACTTCAGAGAAATCACCACAATAGTTCATACACAGACAACCTTCCTGACTATTACAGAAAGATTACCAGAGACATCCGAACTGCAGACCAGGAAAATCCATCACATTGTCACCACCTGCCTCCATTCCATCTGAGGATGCTTCAAACCAGACACCTAGAAATCTTCTCAACTGACTGCCACTAGAATTCAGAAACCAGGATTACAGTCTGCTCCAGGCATTAAGCATTATTTTCCTTTCGTTTCCACAGATGTGCCTTATTAAATACCTGAGTGCCTGCACCATAGGCCTAACTTTGGGAGCCCACCTGCACCACCATCTCCTGAAATGAGATACAACTGTTTAACTGAACAGACCTATTTTTGAGCCCAAGACAGGTTTTATGAGAAGCAGAACAATCTATCAACACAACATCCGAAATGTAAAACTTCCCAGGAGATGTCAGAGGTGGGACCAAATAACTCAGAACAGGCCTCCCAGAGTGTGCCACTTGGCATGGGAATTATTTGGGGCAGAAGGCAGTGGAGACCCGCAGGCTCATGACTTTTACCTCTCCCTTAAAGACTTTAAATTTGGGGCCTTGCCCATAACAAGGGTTATTACCACAGATAACTTTTTATAAACCACAGATAACTTTTTATAACCTATCTATAGGGCAGGGCAAACCTCTAATTACTGAACATCTGCTCTTATTTCATCATCCTGTGAATGGCTTTCCTACCCTCTGAAACCCGAGGCAACTCCCCTCACTCCTTGGCTCAAGACACCACTTTTGTAGATCTCATTTTAACTTTCTGTCTCCGACTCTCATCTGTATGTGGGGTCCCTGTATGAACATATATAATTCAATTGTTTTTTTTTTTTCTCTCTTGTCAACCTGTCTCTCGTCTATTAGCTTAGACCAGCTGAAAGAACCTGGAAGCGCAGAGGAGCTCCTTCCTCCCCCAGACTGTCCAGTGCACGCTGCTCTGCAAGTCAAAGCTGCTCCACTGCCGTAAAAGGCTATGCTGTGTCTCAATATGTGTCCTGCCCAAACTTTACCTAACTAATCCCATACTGATGGACCCTGACGTAGTTCCTAAGCGTGTGACATTACAAACAATCCTGCTCATGATGAATATCCTTATGCAAACATCTTTTCACAATTGGGTAGTTTACATTTTGATACACATTGCTGAAGATCTTTCCAGAAAGTTTCTGAAGTTATATTCCCAGCAACAGAACATAAAGTTCTCAATTTCCTCACATATTTGCCAAGCTCATGGACAACAAGAAGTGCACATTTCTTTTTTTCAATAATTAATGTAGTTAACGCCATTTAATACACGTACTGGACTTCCCTATGTCTCCTTCTGCGATGTACCTTTCATGTCTCTGGCAGTTTTCCACTGGGGTACGCGTATTTTCATGTTGTGGATATCAACACTTCATCCTGTTCACAGTGACTATTTTTTTCCAGACAAAACTCTTAAATATATCTTTTCCTTCCACTCCTTTGACCCAAAGGACTGCATCTTTCTCCACCAAAAAGCCTGCTGATTCACCCACAGGATGCTCTCTGTCCAGCCTCCTGGGGTTGCCCGAGTTCTTTTCAATATGCCAATCAAAACATGCCTTCCCTCTGCCCAAATATCTCCCCTGAGCCCACCTCACCCAAGTCTGCCCCCTTGTCAGCAACCTCACGCTAGGTGTTCACCATGGAATCCCTCACCGCAGCCTTCAGATGCCCGCTTTTCACATCCATCCTGCTCCTATCTGGAAACGCCTCTTCCATTTCCTGTGTCCATCAGCACTTACTCTGTCTTCAAGTTCCAGGTCTGTCTTTAGGGATGCTGCCCCAGATCTTCCCAGGGAAAGCGAATCACTTCTATCACTGTGTTCACACCTCTACTAGGGCCTGCATCATGCTGAGACTCTTACTAGATCACACATAGATTCTGTGAAGGTGTGCTACAGTGAGGGGTCTCCAGATCTCACTAAGATGGGGGCAAGCAACATTAATAGATGCTCTGGACATACATGACTGAAATTCAAGAAGCTTTAAATCCATTTCCACAAAAGCTGTGAATGAAAGCTGTGACTTAACTGGATGATGTGTTTCTAGGTTGGGCATCTATATGTGAGTGGGAGCTTGTTAGGTAGAATAAGTGTTTATCCTAATGTCATACAAGGGACAGGAACACCAGAGGGCTGTAACTGTTTGCAGTTGTGTGCTCAATCCACTGAGCCACACCTGCCAGGGTACCGAGAGGGCTGTAACTATTGTAGGGTCTAAGGTCACTCATCAGGCTTCCCCATGGTGTGGGAAAATTCCCTGAATTTGTCCCTGCCTCACCAATCAATCTTCTGATCACTAACTTGGTTTTCAGGTACTCTGGTATCAGGACAGTTGGTACTGTGGACAACAGAAAGGTATAGTCTCTTTTTTAAGCTAACACATAAACTGGTTTATCAGTCCTTTGACTGGCTTGACTTGCTCAGTCCCTGACAGCCTGACTAGCTCCAGGTAGAGGGACAAGATCTGAGTATAAGAGCTGAGCTGTGGCAACCTCACAGGTGCCATCTACCTGCCTGGTGCCTGCCTCCATTTCAAAATGCATCCATCTTCCTCAGTGAAGATGTTCTCTTAGGAAAAAAGCATTTCCTATTTATCTCTGACTTCTTGGGTTTGGCACAGGGTATCTAACTCAGAAAGTTTTGCACTTCAAGAGCTAAGAGATGACAGTCACCATTTTCCAACGGAGTGTGCCCCGCTCTGTTGCAGTCAGTGCTTCCTGCCCTGGCCCTTACCAGCAGAGATGAGTGCCAGCTCGGCCAGGCAGGCTCTCCCTAAGCTTCCCCCTCTGCCCAGGGATGTGGCACGCCAACTCTTTCAATACTGTGCACCTGTGTGTATTTTCTGTGCTATAAGCAGGTGGGTCATAATCCTGCCCTCAAAGAGCCCAGTGTTTTGATGGGTTTGATTTTTTTTTATTGTGCTCTTTGGAAGGAAGTTATTCATAGACTACATTTAATGAGTGAAGAGTTTGCTCTACCTCCATGAGAGTGGAATATCTTTTTTGTTTTGTTTTATTTTATTTTTCTCAATTTTTGCCATTAATTTTTTTTTATTTTACATTTTTTTAATTGTATTTTTTTCCAGGTGGGTTTGATTTCTTACTTGTAAGTCATCACAAACCACTTCACAGAGCCCTTTTGGTCTCCTTTATTACCCATTATATATCTTCCACTTCTCTCTTCTGCCTCTTTTAAAGAAGAGAGTGGAGAAGAGTTTGCTAGGATTATGGAGAAAGGACTTCCGTTCCTTTTTATCCCCCATTTCAAGTTGGTGTCTCAAAAAGACTGGAAGCCTCACTAACACCTTACATGCAGAAGAAAAAACCAAGAAGTGTCTCCTTTCTGGCACTCCTTAACATAACCAAGGCGCCTCAGCTCTCCTCCTCCTCCCCCCTCTCCCAAGGTCTTACCTTCCCGGCTCCCATGCTATTCACAGGCAGATGTGTAAGCATGGAAACTCCGATCTCTGCAAGCATGTCTCCCCTGCACTCCAGACCCAAACAACTGTCCAGCTGCCTCCTCCTCACCTGCACTTGGATGTTGCATCGACATCTCGGAGCCCACATGTCCAAAATCGAACTCTTTATTTGTTCCTTCTGCAGTTTTCCTGTTTTTCATCCTTCCACTTGTTTCTACCTCTCCTTTCTCTCAACCCCCACATCCAATCATGAGCAAATCACATTGACTCTTGCTTCAAAATACATTCAGAATCAGACCACTTTGTCACCACTTCCACTGCTGCCACACTGTGCCAAGACCCCGATTACTGCAACAGCCTCCTATGGCTCTCTCTCCTCCATGCTAATGGGTGCCTCCACCACTGCCTTACTGCACCCTGCCTGGTGGCTGTGACGATCCAATTAAAAGTCTTAGTCCTAACACATTAATCCTCTTGCTAAAATCATCTCATTCAAAACAAAATCCAAAGTCTTGACTGTGGCCACACAAAGTCCTTAAGCCGGAGTGCACACTAGAATTACCTAAAAAAACTTTAAAATGCCAATTTCAATTCCAAGGCCCTACCTCCGGTTAGTTCAATCAGGATCTCTGGAGTGGGATCAAATCTTTTCTTTCTTTTTAAGATTTTATTTATTTACTTTTAGAGAGAGGGAAAGGGAGAGAAAGAAAAACATCAATGTGTGAGAGAGACATCAATTGGTTGCCTCTCACAGGCCCCCAGTTGGGGACATGGCCCACAACGCAGGTCTGTGCCTTGACGGGGAATCAAACTGGTGATGTTTAGTTCGCAGACCCACACTCAATTCACTAAACCCCACACAAGCCAGGTCCAAACCTTTTCTTTTTTAAAGCTTCTCAGGTGACTAAAACACACAGGAAGGCTGAAAACCCATGCCTTACATGAACCCCAGTTGCCTCTGATGGTAACTACCCCATTCCTTCCTACTCCCAAGATCCTGGCTCTGCCTCATCCACTCTGCGTCCTGGCATTTGTCTAGCATGTCTGAAACTCCTGTATCAGGGTTTTGTACCCATCATTTCCTCTTCCGAGGACACTCTTCTCATGGACAGCCACAATGGCTTATTTGCTCCCCACATTCAGATCTCCATTATAGATGTCTCCTGGTCAGTGAGGCCTCCCCAGGTAAGTCCCCATAAAAAAGGGCAGCTCCCTTTCTGCACTCTGTCCCTTTAGCCTGCATTTAGTTCATTGCACTCACCCTCACCTTACAGTTCCACAGTTGTTCTTTGTCTCCCTTTTTTGAATTTTAGCCCCTCAAGAGCAGGGGCTCATTGAGGGGCTCAGAACAATCCACCTCATTCAGCCCCGTATCCTCAGGACCAAGAACAGTGCATGGTACTCATTAACTGCTCAGTAAATATGTGTTAAGTGGATGAATTACATTTCACAGAATTTATTAATAATAATGTTTATAGAAAAATTGTGTAAAGATTCATTTCATTAAACTCATACCCTGTAAAACATTTGCTTTAAGAAAGCAAATTACTTTGAGAAAAACTTACATTAAAAAAAAAGTCCAAAGCAATATTATCCAACCTATCATGTTATTCAATAGACAATTTAACAGAATTATTAAATAATAAACCTACATTAGAATATTATTCTTAGAAAAATTTAACAGGTTTATTTTTAAGTGCTCCTACCCAAAGGTCTAAAAGGTCCACATTTTTACTTTTCTGATCTTAAATGAAAGAATCTGACCTGCCCCATCTAATCCTGAGTCCTCTTTATCCCTGAAGCTGGTTTTTCTGAAGGTGACAATACTTAAGTTATAAGTACTGGTTCTAGAAGAGAAAGTGGGGGAAAATCCTCTGCCTATGTTACCTTGTTGTTTCACTTTGCTTCCTTTTCTGAAAAAAGTATCTTGACAATCTTGAATGCTGCTGTAAATTGAGAATGAAACATGGCACCACACTCAGACTTGCACTATTTCATGTCAGTAGATAAATCTCCCTGGATGAAAGTGCTCAGTAAATAACCTGTTTTGCTCATCTATAGAGTGTGATGTAGATGAGCAAAACAGGTGCTGACAGCACTCCACTTGGGCTTATACAATTATAAAATTCCCACCTAATTCACAATAAACAACCCAAGAAGAAGACTGCAAGCACTTCATTCCTCACTCTCCTGAAAATATCAAGTATACTAGAGAGGAAGGATCAGATGGAGTTTTACCTGTGTGTGTTCGGAGGTGTTTCTTTAGCTGAGACACATCCATGAATTTGCGATGGCAGTGGTTGCATTCCGGTAATGAGTGGCCTTGTCGCAACAATAAAAAAAGTGTCAGTGCGTCTTTCCGCCATCGTAGAGCCTGGGGGGCCTGCTGGGAACAGGACTTCTATAACAACCAGTCTGTCTGGAAGGCTGTGGGCCAAGGCCATTTCTGCTGGCTACAAGTGGGGTCTCCGGAACCAGAGGGAGCACACAGCTCTTGTTAAAACTGAAGGTGTTTGTGCTCGAGATGAAACAATTCTATGTGGACAAGAGATGTGCTTGTGTGTACAAAGCAAAGAGCAACACAGCGATGCCTGGTGGCAAACCAAACAAAACCAGAGTCATCTGGGAAAGGAAGAACGTGCTCACAGAAACAGTGGATGGTGCGTGCCAAATTCCAAAGCACCCCTCTTGCTGAGGAATCAGTGTAATGCTGTATCCCTCACAATCTTAAACTTATTGATAAGTAAATAAATAAAACTGGATTTGTTCCCTTGGGGAAAAAAGTGTTAGTGCATATATGCTTTCCCTGCATTTCTTCAGTGATCTGTGTTACAGCACTTCCCTGAAAAATAATCACTTTAAATATGGTGCTTTAATAAAACCACTGTAATTTTTAAATTAATTTGGTAACAGTTAATATTTTTCCTATGCATCTCAATTTACTGCTTCCTAAGAAAGCTGGGACCCTTCCAACTCCCTAAATAATTTGTATTCTTTTTCCTTGAAAGCACTGGTATGACTGTGGCCAATTCATCTCACAGGACACTCTCCCAACCCCCATTCATTCCTTATCAGTTTTAAGGAAAGAAAAAAAAAAAAAAACCAAAACAGCCAGTAGGTGGAGCTAGGATGGAGAAAGCCTGGACTGACAGATACTGGGCGGTGACGGTGATGGTGACATCCTTTTCCAGGCACTACTAACAACCAATCCATTGGTACCTGACAGTCAAGCGGCACTTTTGAGATACCAGTCTGTAGGGTTTTTGTGTGTGGCACCAAAACTGTAGTATAAAAATTAAATACAAATCACAAGGTAGTGAGAATTAACACAAGAACATCTAATTTATATTATTTTTTAAGACTTTTTCCTAAATACTCATTTATCTTCTACAATATAACCTGTTTCAGAAATATGTTGTATCTGCATTTCTCCCCCACCAATCCAAATTTGCTCTCATTTTATTGTACCTGTATGAACTCGGTAATGGCTCTTTAGTTGTCTTTTCTGGCTGAAATATTTTCCACACTGATCACAGGTAAAAGACTTCTGTCCTGCCAAATGAAAAACAAAACACTAAAGCATGCAAAAAACTATGAAGAACAAGGATGCTCACAGTTGGGCCCAGGTCCCCATATTCTACAAATGATAAAAGTGACTTGTCTACAAACCCAAATGCCTTCACATTCTAACACAGTAACATAAGTGTGCAAAGGTATGCAGGGCAATATGGAGTGGTGGAGACTGTGGTAGACCTGGTGAATTCAAGTTTCCCCTAAAGGCATCCAATGTAAAATTCTAAGTTCAAGTGGTTAAACAAATCATGTTTGCACATTGAACTTCCAACAGGCAGTTTATAATATGCCCTAGTCTAAGGCTTGATGCTGTGCAGAACTCTAACCTATACTCTTTAACAGTTGCTTAACTCTGTCTCTCAATGACACCAGCCTGAGAAGACTATTTAGATCATGGTAATGCCCACCCCGGGAATAGGAACCTGATGGTAGTTGGCCCTCTGGTCCAAGCCCGGCTACCTGAGTGCAGGCTCATGTGCTCCAGCAGTGAGTGCTTGGTGGTGAGAGCCTTGCTGCACACGGTGCACGTATACGGCCGCTCTCCTGTGTGTATCCGGGTATGGACCTGCAGGGAGTGCTTCTGGGTAAAGCCTTTTCCACATTCATTACATTTGAAAGGTCGCTCCCCTAGAATAAGAGCCCCAGAAAATTGGTATAAGCAAGAATGTGCACATCTTTCTGTTCACTTGCTAATTAAAATGACAATAAAGGTACATATCCAAAAGGCCAATGAACAGGGGAAACGAATATCAGCAATGAAATTTTGCAAGCTGGAACAGATGAATCCAATGCCAGCAGTGAGGAATACTGAGATACAACCTGTTTTAAGACAGCCCTCCATAAGACTCAGGACTTGGTGGCACATGTTATCTCTGAAAATGGGGCCAAGGACAATAAATGACAGTCTGTTTCAAAGGTAGTCAGACCCAGACTCCTACTCCATGGAGCTGGGACACCAGCCTCTCCCCAAAAGAAGATGGAGACTGTTCTCTGTGGAGGGTGAAACAGAGGGTCTCTGGACTTGGATTAGAGGTCTCCCAGTACAATGGGGTGGGATGACCACAGGGAGAACAGTTTCAAGTTTACATCTGAGATGCTGACACTACCCCCAGCCTTCCTCTCCCTCCTGCTGTAGACACTGGCAGAGAGGAGACTACTGCCTCCAGGTGGGAGAGTGGAGTCTGTCTAGAAAGCATCAGCAAGGAAGTGGGGGCCAGCCTTGCCACCTGCAGCAAGGTTGTTGTCTCCAGGCTCTCTCCATACCTGCAGGGCCGCTAGTAGCTTTAAAGAAACCATTTTTACAAGAGTATGATTTTTTAAAAATGTTTTAATCATTTAGCTGAAAGCAAAGTGATTTAAAAAATGTTTTTAATCCTCACATGAGGATATTTTATTACTGATTTTTTAGAGAGAGAGAGAGAGGGAAATAGACAGACACACAGACATCAATGTGAGAGAAAAACAATGAATGGTTATTTCCTAGGTATGTGCCCTGACTGGGAATCAAGCCCACAAGCTTTTGGTGTACGGGATAACACTCCAACCAACCGAGCCAACTGACCAGGGCAAGATTATAATTTTTTAAAAATCATCATTCAAGGCAGGCCTCTACTAGTTGAAACAGATGCCAGAACAAGAAGAAAAAAACTCAACTTGCAGAAAACAGAAACTGCACAAGATGAAGAAAATGTTAAAACCTAACAGGTAAATGTTAAAACCTAACAAGTAAATGTTATTATTAATATGCTCACAGGGTAAGATATTACATCGTGAAACAAACAAACGCAAGTATTGTAGTAAATTTCTTTTTAGAGAAAAAAAGAGGGCCTAGAAGTGAAAAAATAAGAGTAGAAAACAATAAGGGCTGAGAGGGTAAGTGGAAATCTCCCAGGTGGAAAACAGGAGAGAAAAAATAAGGAAGTTTGAGGATGGGTCCAAAAGGTTCAACAACCAAGTAACAGTTGTTCCAGAAACAGGACAGAGCAAACAGAGAAATCATCTATGAAATAATTCCAGGAAACTTTCTGGATCTGAAAGATAGGAGTTTCCAGAGAGACCCACTCTAAAGTGATTCACT
The DNA here is from genome assembly GCA_004027475.1 of Anoura caudifer. Lineage (NCBI taxonomy): Eukaryota > Metazoa > Chordata > Mammalia > Chiroptera > Phyllostomidae > Anoura > Anoura caudifer. The sequence continues at coordinate 164,307 of PVKU01001583.1, forward strand.
GGAAACTTTCAGAGTACTGGGACAGAAGGGAAGCTCCTACATGCTCTTTTCTTTAAAACAATCTTGTAGATAGACTAACTCTTTACACTACGTTGTATTACAGCTCAACAAATATTTCTCAAATGTCTACCTTATACGAAGAACCAGAATTCAGGGTTCCACACAAATCAGAACCCCTAGGGTGGGGGCCCAGGCACTGGCAGTTTTAGAAGTTCCCTAGGTGGTCCTAAGGTGCAGCCAGCCAAGTTCAAAACCACCGTGCTAGGTGCTGCTGAGTCAGAAAACAGCAAGCTACAGGATGATGGAATACTTAAGCACTAGTCTCTTTACATAAGCTTACAATTAATTTGAGGGATATTTAAGTGGTAACTATAACTTAACCCAAAGCAGAGTGAGTTAGTTACATGTAAGAGAAGGTTCAAAGGAAGAATGAGATTTCTGGCTAGTGCTGCAGTGTCCAATATGGTGGCCATTCAAATGAACTTAAAATAAAAAATTCAGTTCCTCAGTCACATTCGTCATGTCAAATGCTCAAAATCCTCATGTGGCTAGTGGCCACCACATTGGACAACCCAGTATCTGATGATGATATTACCATCATCACAGAAGTGTCTCTCGGCCAGTACTGGGCTAGAATGTCTTCAAAAAGACGACATTTATAGCTAGATTAGAGCTAGCTGGCTGAGTGAGAAAGCTGTTCACACAGACGAAAGGCATAGCTATGGTCAAGATGAGGAACATGAGGAACGTTCAAGCATCAGAAAGCAGATAAATTTGGCTAGAGCTCGTTATCTGGAATCAGGTTACCTGGGTTCAAATTTAAGCTTTCTGGGACTTGATCTCTTCATCTATATCACAGGGATGATATAACCTATCTCACAGCGCTCTTGGGAGAAATAAACGAATTAACAATTATAAAGGCTTTACTGTAATACCCATGACCTAGAAGTTGCACAATAAATGAAATCTATTATTACCATGACTACTGCAAAACACATTCCAATAAGCTGTGAAAGCATAATTACCCGTGTGGCTCCTCTGGTGGATTGCTAAAAAGTGATTGTACTTGAAGACTTTGCCGCAGTCTTTACAACGGGCCTCAGGGCCAACTGGACGCTTTCTCTTACCACAGACCCTCTTAGCTGAACCCTGGTCTTCTTCATCCCCAACAAGTTTGTAATCTTTAAGTTTGATGGATCTCTGAATCCTCCGCTTGCTGTACCGAGTCTGGTGGTCCTGTCCATCCTGGGTCTTAGGATCACAGTTCTCATCTTTTTCAGCAGGGGTTCCCTCCCCTCTACCTATCTCACAAGCAGGCTCAGATTCTTCCATTTCTTTTGCTGCAGTCTGTTCATTAAGTATACCATTGTCTACCTCTTTAACCACAAAGTTTTGTCTGTTCTGAACTGAATTGTTTACTCTCAGCTGTATTTCTTCCTCTGCAGCCAGTTCTGATCTCCCCTCCTGCAAACTGTTGACTTTTCTTGGTCTTCCTCGTTTCCGCTTTGGCGGATCATTTTTCTTATTAGAAATAACCATGACTGGAGCACCAGGAGTGTTCAAAGTCGTGGGCTTTGGGGAACTATGATTAATTTGAAAGTCTGTATATGCCTTTACCAGGTCATAGACTTTTAAGAACTGAGCAGTAGCCAGGATTTGTTCTGTATTTTTCTCACTGGCCTGGAGACAACCTGTGTACATAAACTCCAGCAGGATACCAAATGTGTCGGCTACCATGCCTTCCAGCATATAAGTAGACTGGCCAATCTCCCCCTCTTCAGCAAACATCATGGAGAAGTATTCGCTACTAGCAGCCAGTAAGGCTTTGTGGGCGCGAAAATGCACATTCTCCACGATTAAAGTAATGTCACAGAGAAAGCCTTTCTTCCTCTGGTCCTCGAAACTGGCCAGGACAGTGTTACTGTGAGTGTCTGAGTGTACAACAAGGTGCCCAGAAGGCTCTGATGATGTTTCTGCCATTTTCTTTAGGAGACAAGAAAAATTAAGCCTGAAATGAGAAAACAATGTTTAAAAGGAGTAAGCACTAACAAAGTTAATCCCAGACCACATAAACCTACTATTTACTTCACGTTGTTAACTGAAATTTACCACTTACCACTTTTAAAAGTGTATTTAAAAACTTAGCTTTGGATTCTTTTTACTGTTGTACCATTGTCTAGCTGGGTGAGCTTCCAACATCCGCGTTACCTTTCAGGGTCTGTTTTCACGTTTGCGAAATGAAGGAATTGGGATCAAGCACCCCTAAAACTCATTCCCAGCGCTCACTTTCCATAGTTGCACAACTAACAGAATGAGAACTACAGTGTCTCGATTTCGCACGTTATTAGCCACTTTTTGAAAACAAATATGAAAAGCGCATGTGCTAAGTATCTGTAATTAAATAAAAATAACGCAAAGTGCAAGGGGCCTCGCTTTTAAAAGGGCAGCATGGAATGCCCAAGGCTGACGCCAGACAGCGCTCGTTGAAGAGGGGCGAATTGACGATTTCCGGATCCCGGGCCGCTGAGCTGGGAGCGGGGCGCGGGAGAGGCCCCAACCTCCGGGCCCGAGCCCCTTGGGCCGGACCTGGGAGCAGAAGGCTGAAGAAGGGTCGAGATGGCCGCGGGTCCCGCACCCACGGTAGGTCTGGGGTGGACCTACCTTTCAGGGCTTCCGGCGAGGTGTGGCTCGCTGCCAGCCCACCTAGAGGCCTGGCGGGCGCACCCGCGCCGTGCTCTTCCTGGTCTCCAGCTCCGCGGGGCCTGCCACCGGGGTTCCACTCCTCCACCCGCGCCTCAGTCCCTCCGCTGCCTCAGATGCTCCCAACCCGGAAGCACCGGCGCGGGGCGCCCGACCACGTGGCCCGCTGAGACGCCCACAAGAGGGGCGGGGCGGGGCCTGATGTCCCCTGCGGCGCCGCCTGGAGCGCTCCGGGAGGCTGCGTGTTGGCAGTGGAAGTCAGGATTATGTTGGCGAGGGAGAGTGTTGTCACTCTGCAATTGTGCAAGTTTTATATCACACCGGACTTTTAGTTCTTCATGCCAGACGCCGAAGCTCCTCCCCGTCCCCTATTATTGTTATTTGCCTCCTCAGTGTTTTCCAAATCTGCCTTCTTTTTCCCCACTTCCTATGCCTTAGGCCAAGGTAGTGAAGAGAGCGCTCTAGTCAGACTGATCTGGGTACTATTGAGTGATCTTAGGCGAGTTACTTATCCTGTCAACTTTTTTTTCACCTTACCTATAAATCGGACATATAAACACTAGTTAACACGACGTTGGGTTGCCGGTGGGGTAAACAATATTATATAATGAGTTTAGTAAGTGCCTGGTTTAATTCTTGACTACTGTGACTAAAATTATCATTATTATTCTTCGGACTTTCATAATCTTTCTTAAATAGACTATTAAGGGTTTCTATATACCCTCCCGATAAAGATCAAAATTCTCGATATGGTCTACAAGCCCCACCCAAATGCAGTTGCCTCCCTCCTCTCTCCAGCTATTTTAACATTTTCTCTCTCAATTTGTGCTTCACCAACATACAATTGCTTATACTTTATCCACCCCTAACAGACACTTCCAGATCCCCGCCGTACCATCTATGGCCTCCAAGATTTTCAAACTGGAGGTATAACTACCAGCCTCTTTTAAAATTTTACTAGTTTTTGTTAAAATTGGGCTTTTCTCTGAGGTTTCCCCCTTTCTCTTGAATAGCTTCTAAACACCAGAATTTGTGGGGTTCCAAATCGGATGGAGGGCTCTGCCCAACTTCTGCATACCGGCAGGAAGAGAAGTCAGTCGCAGGAGCTGACTGCCCCATTGTGTCTCACTGTGTCAAGAACTGCAGTAAAAATACTGATCCTCCACAGAGCCTCAGTCTAACAGCTGAAGATGACTCAGTGCAGAGTAAGCCACGTATTCCTACTCCTTCACTGGGTTGTTGCTCGCTAGGACACAAGCTCTGAAAGGAAATACTGGGGCTGGCGGATCTTCCACCATCAGCCACTCACAGTAGAAACCAGCCCTTTCTTCAAGGCAGTTTTGTTTAGAATCCATGTGATTTTTTTTGTTTTTGAAATGTTTGTTGCCGTTGTTTTTTGATTAAGGCCAGCTGGTCTACCGCAGCAGATATTCATAATTAAACCTTGCAGAGAAGGGTTTGGGCTGCCTATTTATCATTCATCAAAACAAAACAAAACAAAACAAAACCCATTTATTCAGGGCCCACTAAGTGCCAGGCACTGTGTCAGGTGCTAGGGATGGTATAGCAACCTTGCTCTCATGAAGCTTACATTCTTCTGTGAGGAGAAAGGGAAAAAATTACAAGTAAACAAATAAATAATGTAACTTCAGAGAATGTTAAGTTTTATTAGTAGTGGGATGGAGGCTGACAGGAATTGAAGTCAAGGTAGGTTCCATTTAAGCTGAGATCTACATGATAAGAAGCCAGCTGTGTGAAGATCTAGAATAAGAATGTTCCAGGCAAGGGAAAAGCAAGCAGAAAGTCTCTGAGGCTGGAAATCAGCTTGGTGCTTTTGAGGGACAGAAAGTCCTGTGTGGCTGCAGCACAGTGAGTGAGGGGGAAAATGGGAGGAGATGGATTGACGATAAGATGGCCAGATTTTGCAAATAAAAACCCAGGACATCCAGTATAAATTTGAATTTCAGATAAACAATGAATAATACATAATAGGATATTCTTATGCTAAAAAAAAAATCCATGTGATGTCTGAAATTCAAACACAACCCAACATCTTGTGTTTTATCTGACAACCCTCACTGGAACAGAGCCTGATTTTGACAATATGGGAAGTTAATATTATGAAAAACCTTTCCACAACAAGATAGCTAGAAATGACAACAGAAAATGCATAACTGAGCTTAAAGGAGAGTAAAGAAAATCCCAGGTGCCAAATAGAATTAAAATCAGGGTAGTAAGCTTACCTCGAAGCTGTGGAAATCCTAGGGGCATTTTATTAAACCAGCACCTAGAGGCTTAGATGTTAATGAGTAATTTGGGACCAATAGACCAAGCCTTTGGTGTGTCTGAAGTAGGGGGTTGAAAAAGAGAATCTCCCACAGAAGTCAGGTTCTGTGGAAGGGCTACAATCTCCATGAAAGTGTGGACTAGGAAGGAAAAAATCTTTCTGAGTTCAAGGGGAGATAGCAAGAAATCATGTCTTTCTTGGTGTTGGCTCTGGGTGAGGGGAAAAGTCTCTCAAAATTTGTGACCTGTCAGAATTTTAAAAAATATCCCTCCCCAAATCCTCTAGAAATTAAAATGTAATCAATGAAATTTAAAAATCAGTGGATAACATTTCAATAAAATCTGTACATAACCACACACAAGACTCTGCAGATAGGTCAAACAGTTGAAGATAGCATTTGTGATTCAGAAGGTGGATCTAAAGAAACTGCCTAGAAAGCTAGTCTGAAATAAAGAGATGGAAAGTATGGAAGGGATGTTGAGGGACCTGAACAGAATGAGAACAATTTATCATATAACCTAATTGGAATTCCATATGCAAAGACTATTGAGAATGGGAAAGAAAGAATATTTAAAGATGATGAGAATGCTCCAGAACTAATACAAAACACAAATCTACAGATTTGGGAAGCACAACAAATTCCAAGAATGCTAAACAAAAAAGAAATCTAGTTAGATATATTGTAGTCAAACTGCAGCGCATCAAAGATAAAGAGATCTTAAAAGAATAAAGAAAATACTAATTACCTCTAAAGGAAACCCAGTTACACTTTACAGATAACTTCTTGACAGCAGTGGAAGTCAGAGTCTTTACTGAAATGGTATTTTCAAAATTTGCCTATTTTTCCCTTTTAAATATTATGTTCACAGCAAAATAGAGCAAATATACAGAGTTTCCATATACCTTTTGCCCCACACATGAACAGCCTCCTCCACTATCAACCTTTGACATCAGAGGTACATTTACTGCAACTGAAAAATCATTGACTGGTAATACATGGACATATCATCTCCCAAAGTCCATAGTTTACATTAGTGTTCTCTCTTGGTGTTGTGTATTTTATGGATTTAGACAAATGTATAATGACATGTATCCACATTTGTAGTATCACACAGAATTATTTCGCTGCCCTAAAAATCCTCTGAGCTCTATTTATCACTCTTTTCCTGCTAACCCCTAGAAACCATTGATTTCTTTACTGTCTCCATAGTTTTGTCTCTCCCAGATGTCATATATTGGAATCATATAGAATATGTTGCCTTTTCAGATTGGCTTCTTTTACTTACTAATATGCACTTAAGGTTCCTCCAGGTCTCTTCATGGCTTGATAATTCATTTCTCTGAAGTAATAAATAATATTTCATTGTCTGAATGTATTACAATTTATTTATCCATTCATCTACTAAAAGACATCTTGGTTGCTTCCAAGTTTTGGTAATTATGACTAGAGTTTCTATAAGCATCGTTGTGCAAGTTTTTGTATGAACATAAGTTTTCAGTTCATTTGGATAAATACTAAGGAGTGTTACCAATGGATCATATGGTAAGAATATGTTTAGTTTTGTAAGAAACTGTCTAAGTGTCTTCCAAAGTGACTGTACCATTTTGCATTTCCACCAGCAATGAATCAAAGCTCCTGTTGTCCCACATCCTCGCCGGTGTTTGATGTTGGTGGTGTTCTGGATTTTGGCAATTCTAATAGCTGTGTAGTGGTATCTCATTGTTTTAATTTGCATTTCCCTAATGATATATTATGTAGAGCACCTTTTTATATGCTTATTTTCCATCTGCATGTCTTCTTTTATGAAGGGTTTGTCAGGCTTTTTGCCCATTTTGACAGGGTTATTTGACTGAGTTTTAACAGTTCATTGTATATTTTGAATAATAGTACTTTATCAGTTATGTATTTTGCAAGTATTTCCTCCCAGTCTATGGTTTGTCTCATTTTCTTGACAGTGTCTTTTGCAGAGCAGAAGTTATTTCATTTTAATGAAGTCTAGCTTATCAATTATTTCTTTTGTGGATCATGCTATAGTGTGATATCTAAAAAGTATTCAAAGTTGTCTAGGTTTTCTCCTACATTGTCTTTCAGGAGTTTTGTAGTTTCACATTTTACATTTTACCTTATTTTTTTAAATATATTTTATTGATTATGTTATTACAGTTGTCCCATTCCCTCCCTTCATTCCCTTCCACCGTGCACACCCTCTCCCACCCACATTCCCCACCTTTAGTTCATGTCCATGTGTCATAAGTTCTTTAGCTTCTACATTTCCCACACTATTCTTGCCCTCCCCCTGTCTATTTTCTCTCTACCGTCTATGCTACTTATTCTCTGTACCTTTTCCCCCTCTCTCCTCCTCCCACTCCCCTGTTGCTAACCCTCCATGTGATCTCCATTTCTGTGGTTCTGTTCCTGTTCTAGGAGTTTGCTTAGTTTGCTTTTGTTTTAGGTGTGGCTGTTAATATCTGTGAGTTTGCTGTCATTTTACTGTTCATACTTTTTATCTTCTTTTTCTTAGATAAGTCCCTTTAACATTTCATATAATAAGGGCTTGGTGATGATGAACTCCTTTAACTTGAGCTTATCTGAGAAGCACTTTATCTGCCCTTCCCTTCTAAATGAAAGCTTTGCCGGATAGAGCAATCTTGGATGTAGGTCCTTGCCTTTCATGACTTGGAATACTTCTTTCCTGCCCCTTCTTGCCTGCAAGGTCTCTTTTGAGAAATCAGCTGACAGTCTGATGGGATCTCCTTTGTGAGCGACTGTCCCCTTATCTCTAGCTGCTTCTAGAATTCTCTCCTTCATTTTAATCTTGGTTAATGTAATTATGATGTGCCTTGGTGTGTTCCTCCTCAGGTCCAAATTCTTTGGGACTCTCTGAGCTTCCTGGACTTCCTGGAAGTCTATTTCCTTTGCCAGATTGGGGAAGCTCCCTTTATTATTTGTTCAAATAACTTTTCCACTTGTTGCTCTTCCTCTCCCACTTCTGGTACCCCTATAATTTGGATGTTGGGATGTTTAAAGATGGCCTGGATGTTCCTAAGCCTCTCCTCATTTTTTTGAATTCTTGTTTCTTCCTTGTTTTCTGTTTGGATGTTTCTTTCTTCCTCTGGTCCACACCGTTGATCTGACTCCCGGTTTTCTTCCCATCACTATTGGTTCCCTGTGCATTTTCCTTCATTTTCCTTAGTGTAGCCTTCATTTATTCACTAATTTGCAACCAAAATCAACCAATTCTGTGAACATACTGATCAACAGTGCTTTGAACTATGCATCTAATAGGTTGACTATCTCTTGGTCACTTAAAAGTAGTAGCTCTGATGCTTTGATTTGTTCTTTCATTTGAGCCATTTTTTTTCTTTTTTCTTTTGGTCTCATTGTGGCTGTTACGTATGAGGGGCAGAGCCTTAGGTGTTCAGCAGGGTGGGGCAATCCAGTCGCAGAGTTGTTACGCTGTATGTGGGGGTGGGGTCAGAGAGGAAACAATGGCGCTTGCTCCACGCTGTCTCTCAGATTTCAGTCCCCTCTGTGAGGCTGGGAGTCTCCCCTGGCACTTCAACCCCACAGGTGTTTTCAATCGGTGCTTTTAGGCTTTATTTTCCAGTGCTTGGGCCCTAGGTTGCACAGTCTGTCTCACAGCCCGTTTTCACCTGATTTATTTGCATGCAAATGTGTGACCGTGGTCAACCGCCTTTTGCACCTTGCTGGGTCTGCTTGTTGCCTCCCCGAGCCCAGTAACCTTTGCCTGTGCACCTGAGGTGAGCTAACTGCCACCTGCACATCCCGGACCACTAGCCACTGCTTTTCCTGCCATGATTCCTCTCCGAACAGGCTGCCGACTCCACCCCTCTTACTGGTCTGAGTGATTCGTTGTTGGACTTCCATACAATTCAGTTTTCTATCTGTTCTGGGGTTTTTTTATTCTAAATTTTTGTTGTCCTTAATTTTGGTTGTGAGAGGAGGCACAGTGCATCCACCTCCACCTCCATCTTGGCCGGAAGTCCTCATTTTACATTTTAATTTGTGATCCTTTTCGAGTTAATTTTTTGTGAAAGGTAAAAGGTGTGTGTCTAGTTTCATTGTTCTGTCTGTGAATGTCCAGTTGTTCCAGCACCATTCGTTGAAAAGACTGTCTTTGCTCCATTGTGTTGCATTTGCTCCTTTGTTAAAGATCAGTCGACTATATTTATGTGGGTATATCCTTGGGTGGCTTCTTTGTCCCATTGCCTATTTGTCTATTCTTTCACCAATACCACACTGATTCAATTACAGTGGCTTTATAGTAGGTCTTGAAGTCAGGTGTTGTCAAGTTTTCTGACTCAGTTCTTCTCCTTCAATATTGTATTGATCATTCTGGGTCTTTTGCCACTTAAATAAACTTTAGAATCAGTTTGTCAATATCCACAAAATAGCATATGGAATTTTGATTGGGAATAAATTGAACACACAGATCAAGTTGGGAAGAACTTATATCTTGACAATACTGTCTTTCTATTCATGAATTATTCAATAAAATAATTATTCCTTTATTTAGTTCTTTAATATTATTCATCAGAGTTTTGTAGGTTTCCTCATATAGATATTGACATATTTTGTTAGACTTATACCTAAATATTTATTTTGGGGGGAGCTAATATAACTGGTATTGTGTTTTAAATTTCGAATTCCACTTGGTCATTGCTGGCATATATGAAAGTAGTTGACTTTTGTATATTAACCTTGTATTCTGCAACTGCACTGTGATCACTTATTAATTCCATGGTAACTTTTGTTGATTCTTTTTGATTTTCTACATAGACAATCATGTCATCTGTCAACAAAGAAAGTTTTATTCTTCCTTCCCAATCAGTGTAACTTGTACTTCTTTTTTTTTTTTTATCTTATTGTATCAGCTAGGACTTCCAGTATGATGTTGAAAAGAGTAGTGAAAAGGGACATCCTTGCCTTATTTGTGATCTTAGTGGAATATCTTCTAGTTTCTCACCATTAGATATGATGTAAACTGTGTTTTTGTAAATATTCTTTATCAAGTTGAAGTTGTTCTCCTTTATTCCTAAGTCACTGAGAGTTTTTATCATAAATGCGTGTTGGATTTTGTCAAATGTTTTCCTGCACCTATTGATATGACCATGTGATTTTTCTTCTTTAAACTGGTACTATGATAGATTACACTAATATTTTTTGAATGTTGAAGCAGCCTTGCATTCCTGGGATAAATCCCACTTGGTTATGATATATAATTCTTTTTATATTTGTTGGATTCAATTTGCTAATATTTTTGTTGAGGATTTTTGCACCTGTGTTCATGAGACATGTTGATGTGTAGTTTTATTGTAATGTCTTTGTCTGGTTTTGGTATTAGGGTAATGCTGGCCTTATCAAATGAATGAATAAGCTCCCTCTGTATCTGTCTTCTGAAGGAGATTGTAGAGAACTGGTATAATTTCTTCCTTAAATGTTTGGTAGATTTCCTTGATGAACCCATCTGGGCTCAGTGCTTTCTATTTTGAAAGGTTGTTATTTATTGATTCAATTTCCTTATAGATATAGGCCTATTCAGATGGTCTATTTTTATTTTTTATACCATAAAATTATAAGGAACAAGGGAAAAAATTTAAAAAATTTGGGCAAACATTGAAAACATTAACCACCAATAAATTTCTACTATAGGAAGGAAAATAACCTTAGGAGAAGTCTGATATGTAAGGAATGGTGAGAGAACAAAACAAACAAACAAACAAACAAAAACATGAGAAAATCTAAACCAAAACTGTTTATGAAAAGAAAACATCTAATATGGATAGGAAACGACTAGAATAGATCTAAAATATTAAATAAAACTAACATTTAAGATGAGAAGCTGGTGACTGGTATTAAGTGTTTAAAGGATAGAGATATTGATTCCTTTCAGGCTAAGTCTGAAGGTTAGGAGTAGTGACAGCCACTCAAAGGATATAAATATAATGTTTAACTTCAAAAAACTTTAGAGGAGAAAGTCAAATAAAAATGTCCTTAACCAATCCAAAAGAAGGAACAAATAAAAAGGAATTAGAGAAGATATTGAAAATCTAGGCAGGGCTAAATCATAGTCTTTTATGCTGTATTAGAAGCCTCCAAAGAAGTAGAACCAGTAGGAGATATAAAGAAATTTAGATTTATTATAAGAAATTGGCTCACATGATTATAGAGGCTGGGAAGTCTAAAATCTGCAAGGTAGGTTAACAGGCTTAAGACCCAGAAGAACGGATGGTACAGATGAAATCTGATGTCTGAAGGCACTCTGCTGGAGAATTCCCTCTTGCTCAGGGACGCCAGTCTTTTTGCTCAATTCAGGCCTTCAACTTATTAGGCAAGGCCCACCCATAGTCTGGAGAGCAATCTGCTTGCTTAAAGTTCACCAATTTATATTTTAATTTCATCCAGAAATACCCTCAAAATTAACACATAAAATTAATGAAAGGCATGCCAAAAGTAAGGAGTCTGAATTATAACTGAAATAGGCCACCACTAGAAGGTCTTAGAAAGGGACTGATAAAGTCTGTTTATGTGTTTAAAGATTACTCCAGGTGCTCTGTGGAATGTAGATCTTAGATGGACATGAGTAGAGGCACAGAGACTGGGTGAGAGCAGTAAAAACCTGAAACAAACCCAGACTCATGGTTTATTTTTGAAGTAATTCTCTTTGACAGGATTTTATGGGAGAGTGGGTGCGGAGAGTGAGGGAAAGAAAACAAGGCTGATTTATAGCTCTGGGGCCCAATCAATAGAGTGTATGATATTTTGCCCTTAAATGATCTGGGGGAAAACTGGAAGAAGAGAATTTGGGAGAAGTGTGGGACAGACATACTAAATTTGACATGTCAACTAGTTAATCAAGCAAATATATACAGTAGGCAGTTATAGGCAAGGGTCTGGAGTTCATGGTGAAAACAGAATTTGAGATGTTAATGTTGGAGTTATCAGAGTATAGATTAAAAATCGTTATGAGATTGCTTACAGAGTGAATATTGATAGATAAAAGGGCTATCCAGACTTTTCTCCTCCAAATCCAATCTCTACCCTTCTCCTCATTTTTTGGCCCTGAGAGGGTGCAAAGACTTCTTCATCAGAGCCCAGTGCCTGTTGGCTTCTGGGTGGTCTGGGTCAATGGAGAACCTGGAAGGATTCTGAAGTTGGAGAGCAGAAGTTCTTGGAAGTACTTTGTCATTATGAAGAACATCAAAAACATCTTTGCAAGCTGTGATGGTTGATGGGTAACTACTGTAGCTAAAGTCCAAAGCTCATTATCACTTAAAGGGATTTGAGGGGAACAGAAGGGTAATTGACAATGTTCAATGCCACTAAGGCATCTTTATAAGGTCCATAAAGCACTTTTTTCTTAATCTTTAGAGAGAGGGGAAGGGAGGGAGAAAGAGAGGGAGAGAAACATCAATGTGCGAGAGATACATGGACTGGTTGCTCTCCCATGCCCCAAACTGGAGACCTGGCCCACAATTCAGGCATGTGCCCTCACTGGGAATTGAACCAACCACCTTTCGATTCACAGGCCAGCACTCAGACCACTGAGCCACACCAGCCAAAGCCATGAAGCACTTTCTAGGGATTTTATAGCACTGATTCCATGATGTTCCAGTTTCTAGGCCCATATCTCTTGATTTTATTATGAAATATATTATACAAAATATATGTGAAATAGGCTTCTAGTTTTTAATTAACATTGTTGAAGTTGTAAGGATCAATAACAACATGGATGAACCTGAAGGACATTATGCTAAGCAAAAGAAGCCAGACAGAGAAAGACAAATACTGTATGGTATCACTTTGTAGTGATACTCAGAATGAATCAGCCCAAGATGTGTATTATTTTGAGTTAAAAGTAACCAAGACCTTGCGGACTCAAGAGAAACTTCTGCTATCCCTCCCTACCACCAACTACCTAGAAGAATTTAAATTAAGAGTCTTGTTCATAATAATAATTATTACCAGAAATATCTTTTTATGACCTATATGCAGGGCAGGGCAAACTTCTAATTACTGCATATATGTTTTTCTTATTGTCTGGTGAATGATTGTGTCTTACCTCATCCGTAGCTCAAAATGCCATTTATAACTCACTTTAATTTTCTGTCCTTGAACCTCTCATGTATCTAGGGTCTATGACTCGCTCATGTATATGGGGTTCCCATACATACATATGTAATTAAATTTGGCTACTTTCTCTTGTTAATCTGTCTCATGTAGATTCAATGATTAGACCAGCCAAAAAGAAACTTGAGGGTAGAGGAAAGTTCCTTCTTCCCCCAAACTTATATGTGGAATCTAATTTTTAAAAAAGGTCAAATTCACAGAAGCAAAGAGTAGTATGGTAGTTGCTAGGGACTGGGAAGTGAGAGAAACGGGGAGATATCGGTCAAATGGTACAAACTTTCAATTATAAGCTGAGTAAATTCCGAGGATCTAATCTATACCATGGTGACTGTAGTTAATAGAGTACGTATACTTGAAATTTGCTTCTAAAATGTTTTATCTAAACACACACATAAACACAGTAACTGTGATGTGACGGATGTATTAGTCAACTTGATTGTGGTAAACATTTCACAATGTATTCCTACAGCAAAATCACCAGGTTGTACACTTCAAGTATGTATGATTTTATTTGGCAGTTGTAACTTAATAAAGCTGAAGAGAGCTAAATCACTAATTCTAGAGATTAAGAACCAAAGACTCAGAGAAATTGAGATTTAACTAAGATTTACACAGGTTGCATTTTTAATATTTTTAAAGAGCCAATCTTGCTACTTCACATTCTAGATTTCTTATGCTGCTGCTAAAAAATTGATAGTCTTATTTTAAAAATCTCTTTCAAATTCAATTTAGTAAGTCTTCCTCTTGAATATACTACTTGATAATGTCATATAAGACTCTAGATTTCATCCTTCTCAAAACCCCAGGTGATTCCTAATTACAAAATAATGTATAAAGCATACTTCATTTCATACTTAAAGAAAAAAAAAGAGACAGCCATTTAGTTATCTCAAAATCCATTTATTTCTTTGCGAAAATGATGAAGTATCTTATGTTCATAGTTTACAAACAACTTATTTCAAAAGTATAACCCATATTTCTGTTTTATTGATATAAATATTAATTTTGTTTCTTGAAGCTTTCTAACATTTGCTGAGTAATTTTCTTTAACAGAGACTGACTTTTCTAGTGAAAATGTTAAAAAGAAAAATGAACAATAGATTTGTTAAGTAAAATGAATTACCTAAATATTCTAAATGGTAGTCTAAATAACCATTTATTACAGAATCAAATCTCAAAGAGTAGTAAACTTTAAAATTATATTAAAATGTGCTTACAGAAGAGCACTCCTCCCTGAATGGCAGAACTCTGAGTCCTTTGAGGTCTGGCAGCCATGGGACATCACTCAGAGAGGGCTGGCTTTCAACTTCTTTCCTTCTACGTCTTTCAGATAACTCTTGACCATCTGGTTGCATACTATTCATTAACTGGGTCTATATTTTTAAGAGAGATAAAGGTCTGTAATTTATGATCAAAGTCAATTGCTCTAAATTGAGGTTCCTTGTATTTTCTGGTCATCTTGGCACCCAGGTATGTAATGAGTTCACATCTCTCTATAAACTGCTCCATCTTCTTCTTATACTTTTTTCTTGTATATTCAGAACCTTTGGGATTAAAGGCTGTAGAAAATTTCACAGACTTGTGAATGTTTTCTGTTAGGTTAGTAAATCACTAAATTACAGAGAAAGAGAACTGTGTGTGGGACTGAGCTGAGAAGATAACCGAACCCCAGTAAAATTTCTGGACTATTCTATTTTAGATCATAATTGCCTTTTCACCTTCCTCTGTGGCATGAATTTTTGAGAGCTGACCATATTACTCAGAGTCCCTGCTTAAAAACTAGGAATTCAGTTTTGGTATTTTCGTTAAAATATTTGCACACACATACACATATGCACACACACCATTCAAGAGATGAGCCCAGCTCAACAGTCCTATTTATCACATATACTACAGTTAGTGTTAAATTACTTCCGAGTAGTGTATCATTAAAAAAGACATACCTTTTAGATGAAACGCTATATAGAGCAGTGCAGATTTCTCTATACTTAAGAAGGGAAATTTGGGCTTTAAGCATCCTGCTGCATTCATTGCTTTAATTAGAGAAGTTGCAGTACCCTGCAGGTAGGGAACAATTTAAACATGTACATATTTGAGTTTGATTTCTTTTCTTAGTGGCAAATAGATAAAGAGGCTATTCTTTGCCTCTAATAGCCTCCTGGGGTTGAGAATGGGGCTTATGAAGATGGTTAGATGACCACTTAACCAAAAGAAAAGAAAGCCAAAATACATTTGATAGGAAAAATGAAAATCACACATTGGGTTAGTGCCAGTTATGTGGTGGATACATGGGCTTCATCACACAATTCTCTCTGTTTTTATACATTTGACATGTTGCAGAGCAAAAAGTTGAAAAAGAAAGGAGGCAACACTGTACTTTGAGTTGCCTTGGCCCATTTCTGCCTCTGTTGCTCAGAACTGGCTAGACTGCCTCCCACCGTCAGGACCCTTGGCCACCTGACAAGGACTTTCAGAGACCGCAGAGATCACTGCATCAAGATTCTGCAGCCCCTAGCAGGCAAAGAAAGTGGGAGGCCCTCTTGATGGAACTTGGCTGCTATAAGAATACCCTCTCTGGGCGAGCTGCAGCTTGTATTTTGTTTGTAAGTGAGGGCCAAACATCTAGGAGAGTTGAAAAAAAAGTGGATAAGAATTTTCATGAGAAAGGTATGAAACTGTGCCCTGGGCATTTATTTATAGAATTAAAAACAGTGTTTGGCTACTGTTAAGCTTTACTACGTGTAAAAAGAGTTATATTTAGACAAATAAAATGTCACTTCAGTAGACAGCCTCAGTGACAGTGTAACTCAGCTCTGAAGCAAGAAGTAAGCCTATTGGACCCAGAATCTGTACATTTTAAAATAAGACAAAGTTGTACAGACACTGAAATTCAAAATATGAATCAAACTCCATGTCAAACGTAAATAATTTTATAGCAATCTACTTTCTTCTCACTTTAGTGCAGGTGTTTGGGAACTAGCTATTTTACGTATCTTATTTTCATAACCATCCATAAATAAAATAGGTTAAAAATGGATTTGCAGCTTAAAATTAGAAAACTCTGCCTTGAATTTCATTGTTACCAAAATAAAAATTACTATTAAAGAAGAGATCGTTGTACTCTTCTAACGTGTATACATATGTACATGGAGAGAAAAAGGTGTAACTGAACCTGTTCCAGATATCCAGGCAAAGGAAGGCTAGTGAGATTTATCGGTTCCTTTAATGGGGGAAGTTTGTACGGAAGCTTCTGATCCCAGTATTTCATTGGCAACCTAAGAACACAAAGTTCATCAGTCAGATGCTCTCAGACATACTCACTGTGTGAATATAGGAAAGTAGATATACAAGAGACAACTAAAAGATAAAGTTCAGTACCCATTTTTTGCACTGGAGAAAGTGATCCTAGTGGGAAGACTGGTGCTTCTGGAAATCTGTGACCATCATTTTCGCCTTTGTCCCTAGCCCTGCTTGCCTATTCTCTTACTTTTCACAGCAATTATATAAAATTTTCTTTGTTTTCTCCAAACTTTTGACCCTCCCAAATAACCTCCTACATAGATGCCATGCTATACAAAGGAAGTTCTCTAAAAGGAGCTTGGTCAACTGCTGTCACCAGCAAAGCCCCAGACAGGCTCCCCTTTCCATGGCAAAGTTTACCTCCCCCTCTACCCTGTCCCCAGGTACCTTATATAGCATTTCTTTCTCCCTCTCACCTTTGACACTTCCTTCCCATGCATTGGCTGTACATGGGAAGGTGTCTTTCTTTAACAGAGACGGACTTTTCTACTGAAAATGTTAAATGCATCTGCCTTTAAACAAGCTCAAACCTCCCCCATTGAAAAAAAAGAAAAAAGAAAAACCACCTTCAGTCCTTCAATCTCATATCTCTTCCAGCAGCTCATGTCTTTTTTTTTTACAGTTAAACTTCTTCAAACAGTGCGCTTCACTAGAGATCACAGACTACTGCTGCACAGATCCTGCCTGCAGATGTGATTGGATTCACATAGTATTTTTAAATTTGAATCCGTCACAAATATTTTAAAAATCGGAAAAATAAAATTAAAAGAGATTTAATTTCCAACCTGTGAGAAACAGAAATGTCTGGCAGTAGACGAGTAGCGGCTGCCCCTTTAGTTAGCACATGTGCGCTCCAGGGTGCAGCAGTCCCCGCACTTCTGTTGTTTCACACCCAACCTGCTCCCCTCACTCACTCCACCTTCCTGGCACCGCAGACCTCTGTGTTTGTGACCTCTGGGCTACAGGCAAGGTCTTCATTTCATCAGCTCGCATCCACTCCCTGGCACTGTGCAACTGGCTACTTACCTCACTCGACTGAAATCATTCTTGCCAAGAACACTGATGACCTGCTACAAACTAAATCTGACGCACTTTTCAAATCTTGCCTTGCTTCACCTCTGAGTAGCGTTTAAACCTGTTGGTATGCCATCCCAGAAACTTTCTCTCCCCTTCACCTCCCAAGCCTCCCCTCCTGGGTCTCCTTTCACCTCTCTGAGGGTTCTTCCTTTCATTCTCCGTTGTAAGCTCTTCTTCGGACACTTGTCAGTGTTTCTCAGGGCTTGTCTTAAGCCTGCTCCTATTATTTCATTAATCTTCATGAGTGACCTCAAACATGCTATACTGTTTTGGACAGGATTATTCCAATAGTATTCCTGGTGTTTCTGCCTCTAATCTGTTATCAACATTCCAGTGATGGTCTCTCTCCAAAGCAAATTTGATCATAGCACTCAGAACCAGCCCATGTATGCAGACTGCCCATCAGATCAAGTCCAAATGATTTATGGTGACTCGACTTGATCTTCCACACTCAGGTCTGGCTCACTATCCAGCCTCACCTCCTGCTCCTTTCCCTCTCCATGGCAACCTAGGCCATGCTGAATTTCTTGCAATTCTGTGCTCACAGGGCCAGGTTTGTAGGTCCCTCTGCTTAGAACCTGTCCTTTTTCTCTTCCTCTAGCCAATTTCCACTTCTCATTCAGGTCTTACACAGACAATCTAGTCAGATTTGGGGGCACGCTCTCCCAGAACTCCTGGCATTTCCCCACCCTAAACCCCTTCACATTCTGTTTTCTTATCAGATACTTAAAGTCTGTTTTACCTCTGAGCCTCAGGCTTTGGGACAGCAGTGATCAGTCTTTGTTCACCATCATATATGTACATATAGATGTGTGTGTATGTATATGTGTATGTACACGTGTACATGCGTATATATTCCAGCATGGGACACTGAACATAGAAGATATTCAAGAAATATGTGATTTATTGAATAGTCTCACCTCAAAAATTTCTGAAGCTTTTCATTACTCTCACAAATATATATACGATCACGATATTCTACGGCATACTTAATGTTACCAGGTACTAGGGCTTCATATCTGAAAGATAAAAAAACAAAAAAAAAACTACAGTATGAATAATATGCAGTATTGTATAAATAAAATGTCAAAATGTTTTCTTTTTCTACCTATGCAACTCAAGGAAGAAATAGAATATTTTCCCGTTAAACAAGTGACCTTTTGACCACATTGTTAAGATTGTTATATGAACCACTTATTGCGAGTGGAGATATCACCCTGTACTTGCACGAGGGAGGACTTGCCTTTGATTTCCATCCTGATAAGTCACTGGACAGTAGCCCTGGAGCTCAGCACACTTAGGGAACTGTTTCTTAAGCTCTGACAGCGTCAGCCTTTTGGGGATCATGTCAGCAGGTGGGAATGGATGAGGTGCTAATGGAGGCACATATAATTCTGGGTTCTCCAAAAATTTCTGTAAAGGATTACAACAGTAAGACCATTTAAAACAGGAATACCATGCCGATCAAAAATCCACTGAGGCTTTCCTGGTACTCTCCCCATTTTCAGTAGCAGCGTTTGGTCTCCCAAACCACCTGAGAGCTGCTTTCAGCACTGCAATCACTCCTTCCCGGCTGGAAGTTCCTTATAGTAACACTACAAGTGATGCATCTGTGTCTCCTAGTCTCTCTCTGTCTCTCTCACTCACTCACTCACCCATTAACACAAAAAATATTTTTTGAGCTCTTACTATGTGCCAGGCACTCAAAAGGACACAGTCCCCTGCCCACCTCTCTTTCTGTCCTGTAGTGTAATTAACTAGTTGTGTGCCTTGTGCCAGGCGAGATAACTTTTCCAGCTTCAGTTATCACTCCATAAAATGGAGGGGACAGACCAGATACATGATCTCCAATGTCACCTGCAGCTTTTAAATTCTGTGATTATTATTTAAATAAGCAGAAATAAACAAATGTATCCTTAATTAAGTGATTAAAAATCTAATTCTTCAGAGGAAAATAAAATGTTCTGAGGCATCTGTTTAGTTTTTAACTACCAATCTTTTCATGTCATCACATCATGGACATTATAATATTAGAACAAATCTGTATTCTGTTCCATTAAACAGAAATATAAGGTATACTGAGAATTCTAGTGATAGAAAAAAAAATTAAAGCAGGAAACATTACTTCATTTCTACTGACTTTGAGTTCCCTTCTGTACTCTTGCAGCTGAATGTCCTGGATGCCCTTCTGTGGGCCGAGCCCTGATGCTCAGCAAGCATCCCTTCTATTGGTGAGGCTCACCATTGGGTCTCCCTACCTGTTAAGATGGCTCAGGCTGAGGGCCCATCACTGACCTTCAACTTCTGCTTTGTGTTAAAATATGTTTTGGGATGCAGTCCCAAGACTGGCCTCTGAGTTGTCTCACTGATCCTAGAACCATAGGTTTCAATAATGGGACTCCTAGTCCCCAGTTCCTGGGGACAACTAGTCCACTCCTTCCTATCTGATGAATTCTGAGACAGAAATTTTCTTTCCCTAGTAAATATTTGGAGTTAGGAATAAACTTACATTCAGTTTTTCCTGAGAATCCATTTTATAATAATGCCCTCTGAACTCTGCCGCAAATTCCAAAGACTCAGTTACAGAGCAATCAACTAATTCATATGATTCTGCCAGGCTGACAGGGCAGAACTGTCCAAATTCGCCCAGACGGGAAATCAGTTCTTGAGGGGTGATGCATAGCTTGTCAATGCAGGCAGCTTTCCCTAGTATTAACAGACTATTATTACATATACTTTTTTCCATAGAAAGCACAATGATTTTTTAAATTAAAGTAACCTTCAATTACACAGCACTATAGAAATGCACACACGTTGTAAATTTCCAAACAATAGAGCAAAAAGTAAAAGTTTCTCTTCATACCGCTGTCCTCACAGTTCCAACTGAGGTAACCACTGCCGTTTGCATCCTGTTCAGACTCTTTTCTGTTCAATCACATGTACACATATATATGTTTTGCATATAGTGTGCTTCCACCACCATATTGTGAATCTTATGCTGCAATTTGCTTTAATCAGTTAGTTATGGTCTTTTATACCAGGTTATATAACTTACCTAATTTTTAAAGTTGATGCATAGTATTCCATTGTATAAATATATACATAGTTTACTTAACCATTTTTCTGTTGATGGATATTTTGGTTGTTTTTAATTCTTAGCTATTATAAATTATTTATGTTAGTAACCATATATATACACACATATATATATACACTCATATACATCCAATCACATATACAATTGCTTCATATTTTACATTTTTCTATGGATAGATTTTAGGAAGTGCAAATGGCTTGTTGACATGATGTTACTGACACAAACTTGCCCCTGTGCCCAGATACCATTCAAAGGAAGTAAAGAAACATTTATCCCAAAGTGACTACCTATTTTTGGACCATAAGACATACCTAGGTTTTAGAGTAGGAAAATAGGAAAAAATTTTTTGAAGCAAAAAATGTGGTAAAATATTTAATAACATAAATAACATAGCCACCCTCTGCCCAACAGCGAGCCAGGTAAGCCACACTTGGACTATAAGATGCACCCCTACTGTCCTCCCAAATTTGGGGGGTGCGTCTTATACTCTGAAAAATATGGTAGGTTTACCCTAAGGAATCTATTTTAAAAATACAGAGCTTAAATTTCTCAGTGGACAAGTTTAAGAGTTTTCTCCCTAATACTCCACTGGAATGGGGACTCAAAAGCAGTATGAGATATTACAGAAAATAAAATTGCTTTTTTTACATCTCAGTTATAATGAGTAAATTTTGACCCCAATATATTTTGTTAATGGTACCTCTTAACAGTGAAAATTTTTACCTTTAAAAAAAAGATTTGACTTATTTATTTTTAGAGAGAGGGGAAAGGAGGGAGAAAAAGAGGGAGAGAAACATTGATGGGTTGCATCTTACATCCCCAACCAGGGACCTGGCCCACAACCGAGGCATGTGCTGTGACCTGGGATTGAACCTGGTGACCTTTCATTTTTTGGAATGATGCCCAACCCAATGAGTCACACTGGTCAGGGCTTACTTTTTTACAGTTACGCCTAGGAAGGTCTTAACTATGAAATTATACAGCACTTATTGGATAGTATGAACAGGTAAAATTGATCCTCAGGATCAGGGTGATGTGTCTGTAAGCCACGAAGTGCAGGGATGACTGAGAGTCCTGGAAGTGGAGATAGTGGCATGGGACAGATTTTCTCTCAGAGCCTTCAGAGAGATTTTTGTCCTTCCAACACTTTGATTTTGAGCTTCCAGCATCCAGAACTGTGAGAGAATAAATTTCTGTTGTTGAAGCCACCTATCTCATGGTACTTTGTTGCAGCAGCCTTAGGAAACTAAAGCAGTTGCAAAAGACTGTGGTGCCTGCCTCGTTGGCACCCTTTCTTGCCTCCTCTTCTGTTCACTGCATAAAGCAAGCTGCCATGTTGAAAACATGGCACGTAACTGAGGCCCACAGTCCAACAGTCCTCAAGGGGCAAAATCGGGGCAAAATCGTGTCAATAGCACATGAGCAAGGCTCCCAGCTGATCCTTCAGATGAGGCCATAGTCCTGGCCAACACGGCCAACACCTGGACTGAAGCTTTATGCGAGACCCTGAAGTAGAGGACCCAGTCAGGCTGCGTCTGGACTCCTGACCCACAGAAGCTGTGTGTGTTGCTGTAAGCTGCTGAGTTTTGGGGTAATGTGTTATGCAGCAGTAGACAAACTAATACACTATTCCACCTGCTGCTTATGAACAGCAGAGAAGAAGAGGCTAAAAAGCTCCAGTATCCCTTTCCTACAAAGAATATTATGCTACTATAGTACTATAGTGGTGTAACATTATTTTAAAGTATTACAATGTACAGTGTTACGATATTATAGTATATGGTATCATTGAAGTATATAGTATTATATAGTGCTATCGTGTTATACTATAGGGTTCTATAGGTTGCTCTTCATCTCAGATGTGCTGAACTTCACCAATTCTGACAGATTTAGTAATTTAGAACCACCTGACTTCAAGTCCTAAGTGACACTTAAATATCTTTTTCTGATTCTTGGGATATCTGTGACAACATCTGGCAGTATCTATAGATTCTATTCTGGAATGTGGCAGAATGAGGAAGAATTTCCTTACTCTTCTCGCCCTGACTTTGCCCCATCTCATTAGCGGAGCAAACCTTGGCCCCTGACTGGGGAGGATCACTTGAATGGCACACAAAGGAAATGTAGAAAGAAAAAAAATAAAACTAAATTCAAAGAACTGGTCACAGTTCTTTAGATCATTAGTTGCGAGTTGAAGCTGAAGAGCAAGAGGGGCAGACCTCAGTTAGAGTAAAGGATTCCAGGAAGAGGCTGTGTATTGGGGTGATGTCATGGATACTATGGCACCCCACCCAGACCCCTTCTCAGTGCTCAGTGTATCCACCCCCTAGCTGCTGATGGCTCAGAGCTGCACTGGGAATTGTCCCTGTCATAGGTAGTGCCTCCTTCCAGAGTGACCTATGGTCAATGGCAGACTAATGGGGGTAAATGAAGTCTGGTCCTTCTCCTTAATTTGGAAAATTCTGAAAATCCATCCTAGCCCCCCACCACCATAGGATCTACTGAGGCTCCGGCTCCCACGGCACTGTGGTTTAGTTTTTCCCTTTGTCCAGTCCTACTGTCCTTGCTTCCCCACAGGGGGATCTCATTAGGGTTGGCAGATAAAATACTGTGTGCCTCATGCAATATTTGCCACATAGTTATACTATCAAATTATTTGTTGTTTACCAGGCATCCTGTACTTTTTTCTTTAAAGATTTTAATTTTTTTTCAGAGATAGGGGAAGGGAGGGAGAGAGAGGGAGAGAAACATCAATGTACAATCAGTGGCCTGTTATACACCTTCAACTGGGGACCTGGCCACAACCCAGGCGTGTGCCCTGACTGGAAATCAAAGCAGTGACCTTTTGGTTCACAGGCTGGCACTCAACCCACTGAACCACAGCAGCCAGGGCAGTATTTTCATTTTCTAAATCTGGCAACTCTACTCCTCTACTCCTGACACTACTTTCTGATGAAGCTTCTGTATCTGTATAATTGTTCACGCCCCCAACCCTGTTCCCTCTGGCAATCAATACACTGTTGTCCGTGTCCATGGGTCCTTCATGTATGTTCTTTGGCTAATCCTTTCATCTTCCTTCATTCAGTTGCCCCCTCTCCCCTCCCCTCTGACAGCTGTCAGTCTGTTCCATGTATCCATGCCTCTGTTTCTATTTTGTTTTTCATCTTGAGTCTGTTTCCAGGGAACCCAATCTAAGGCAGGGAGGGTAAAATAAGGTAACAGAAAAATAAATGAGGCATGATTTTTGCTTTCGAAGTCTGTTGTGGAATGTTTTGCTAGTGTGATGTTATCCAAAACTTATTGGGAATAGGTTCCTAGAAATTCAGTTCTTCTTTCCCTTACATTCTTATCTTCATGCCTTATAACACTCAGGTGAAAACAAATTTCCAATTTGCAGACAAACAGGAACCAAAAATAATGGTTAAGCCTAAACAATGAAGCAAGTCAAGATTCAATGATACAGTTATTATCAGTATCCTCACTGCATTTTTACTTACACTAGATTCTCTTAGCCAAGTTGCTCTCTCATGCCTTATTATATCTTCTTCTCTATAGTTTCCAAAGTTAAACAAAGTCATTGAACAAATGTCTGTAAGACCCCTACAGATAAAGTGTTTGGAATCATCACTGTTTTTAGACATATAAGATACAGATAAGTTTTCTTCTATTTTGGGTATTTTGGGAGGAAAATCAAGAAACTTTTAGGAAATATAATCAAACATTTTCTTTCATAGATTCCAAATGTAGATGAACATACATTTTGTGCTCAAGTTTAGTTTTTATCAACTCAACATTTATATAGCATCATAATGAATGTAAATAGTAAAGATAACTTTGATTCTAGATCCATAAACAAAATTTGGACAAGTGTCACTCCATAGACCTGTGCCCTCATACAACCACCATTCTTGAAACTGGCTTCAAGAAGCCAAACACCGTAAACTCTTTGAGTGAAAGACCATGTGTTATTGTATGTGCTAGGTTTACACAGGCACTCAATAGTGACATCTTGAATAGCAGCAGTCATTTATTAGAACAAATATATATGCCCACAAAAATTAGATAGTGCTATATTTTTAAATACTGGTTAAAACCGTGGGAACAAATGTTCAGTTTGAATGAATTAGAGTAACATGAGCCATGCATATGTAGACTTTAAATTCACATCTTATTCTGTTTTAACAATTAATGCTTTCTTACCTGCTTTTATTCTTTCCAGGTATATCTGCATGTATCTATTCACCATTTTAACGTTACTAATGGCTTCATTCCATACCCACCATTTGCTGCGAAATCCATCAATCACGTACCAGTTCTGATGCTGTTCTTGATAATATTGCCTAATTGCAACAACATTTTTGCGGTACTTTGAGTATCTGACAGCTATAATCCGTGTGCTGTTGTGCAATGGATAAGGCAAACTAATAGAGAAACAGAGAAGGAATGGAAAAAGCTGTTTAAAACATACTTTTTTTCTGGATCATTAAAGTGCATTCCTTAATTACTATTTTTATCACATCCATTACCTTTGTTTATTTTTTTTTTCTAGGAACAATCTTTTGAAAATCTCTTTGGAAGGCACATCCAACTCCAAGATGACCAGGGGAGTGATTGACCTGTCTTCCAAGAGGCTCATTTGATGCTCAGTTAAAGGGTATCCGTCGATGACAACACTAACAAGAAGAGATATAAAAATAAAAATTCCAGATTTCTTTTCTCTCATACCTTCCTTTCTGTCTTCTAGAACCACTCTATCTCTTTAGGAGTAGCCCCATGCTCTTCCTTATGTAACCTGATTCATCTTCTTTGTGCTCCATCTATCTCTCTCTACATACATGTGTTTTTAAAGATTTTATTTATTTATTCTTAGAGGGGAAGGGAGGGAGACAGAGAAGGAGAAGAACATCAAAGTGTAAGAGAATCATTGATCAGTTGCTTCTCGCACACACCCCGACCAGGGACTGGGCCTATAACCCAGGTGTGTGCCTTGACTGGGAATCAAACTCCTGACCTTTCGCTTTAAGGGACAACATCCAACCAACTGAGTTACACAGGTCAGGGCTATCTGTATTTTTAATCTCAGACAGCCCAAGACCCAGGAGGAGGGTAGCATACATAGGGAAACATATCTGAATTCATACACTGAAAATCATAAGTACATGAATCTTAGGACTTGAGAGAGAACACACATAATACCTTGAACATTGTGTTATTCAGTTAGGGAGGCTGAGTGTGTGGAAGGGGAGACGGAGAGCTCATGAGAGGAGCCCCATAATACCTGGAAGGGAATTGTTCTATCAGGGCCCATCATGCCATTGAGTAGAAATGGAGGAGAATTTGTTAGTCTAACAGCTTGAAATAATGGGAGTGTTACTATCAGCCTGAGAGAAGGAATGAAAGCTGTTTGTAAATTCTAGGAGGAGTGGCCCCCAAAGTCAGGGGAGTGCTGGCTGATGGTCGTCAGGTGGGGCTGGTTTGAAATAAGTCGCAGGATGCCCTCATTCAATGCTCTCCAGCCAGATCTCCAGGCACTATCGTAAGTTCAGCTAGCCGGGCAAGCCTAACAGACAATGTATGGGGTGTCATTGTTGTTGCCTTTAATGGACAGTGGCTCAGCTTCTCTGTCTTGTGAAGGGTCACTCAAAGGGCCATCAGGTATAGAAATTGAGGGTGACTAAGTAGTTACTCTCCTGGCATTAAGGTGAAATAAAATCTTTAAGACTCAACCAAGATTCCTCTTACTGAGATTTCTTGTGTGCAAAGCTGAACGACAGGGAGGAGGTAACTCAATTTGCATAAGTCTCAGAGCCTCTGCAAATTTGCAGAGCCTTCTCTGGGGAAAAAAATCTGACCCCCCAGAATCTGCTCCCTCATAACTAAGATTAGGAGATCTGTCCAAGGATTTGATTAAGGACCAGTTGCAGGAAAGGGCAAGGAAGCACCTAACATAAAACAGCGTTGAGTAAATCAGGGATTCTAGGTCAGTGACATGGGCTCACGAGCAGGGCCTTAGGTTTCACCATCTTACTACTGGGTGTGACCAGTGGCTGTGCAGGGGGAGCAATGGTTGAGCAGAGGAGTGTAAACTGAAGACATAGCTCAAGCACAGAGCGCTCTCCTGTCCTGGTATTAAGGGGAGGGGGAGAGCACCGCTAGCTGTGACAGGGGTGGGGGGCATGTCCTCATCACTCCACAGGGCAGGGCGAAGCTCTCCGGGGCTGCAGAAGTCATACTATGAAAGACTATGGTAATATTGCTCCTTCCCCAGAGGGGAGGTTGTCACCAGGACAGCTGTCACCAGTCAGTGGTGATGCCAAGTGGTAGACCATGCAAGCCCAGAGACTTTTGGACAGCTCAGGGGTTGCTGCAGGGAGTAAAGTAGCCTGCTTGTTGTTCTGGCATGTAGTGTTCAAGCCAAGTTTTGGCCTGACAGAAAAGTGAAATATACGACCATATAGGTACTTAAAGTTTAACAAGCAGATGGCACCTTTTATAAGAGCTTTAAACCCTATTTAAGATAAATGTTTTAAATTCCAGTGGGTCATTTCTTGAGAGTTAACCGCCCCCTGGAGGCCCCCACTCACCCTGCAGTATTACACACATTTCCCATCAGAGACACTTCTAAGGCTTGAGTTGCCAGTTGGTCAGGCACTGTCATTCCTTTATGAAGATGCCAATTTAACATGAGCGCCAGCTCTGTGTCTGCCTGGTGGTTTAACACGTAACGCAGAGCTTCTCCTACTGACAAACGCTTTAAGCCATATTCACTTGACATTTTTTTGGCAACTGAAAAACATTAAAACTTTTAAACTTACTCCACTTCGTAAATTCATCAGTTAATCTTAGTTGCAGATTCTGGTTAAATGATATAAATAGCAAACTAATCTTCACATTCCTCAAAGACATTTTGAAAATTAAAATTGCTACATTTTACTGAATTAATGCTGTCAAAGGTCAATCATTATCAGTACTTGAGGTATATATGGCTGACAGATCTGGGTAATGAGACAACTCTGTGGGTATTTCTCATAACCAAACCAACATTTAAGTTTTCCTTCCTGCATGAGATAGTAAAATTATTGAGAGCAACAAGGCATCCTATGTATAGTACTAATATTTGGTATTATGTCCCAAATAGATCAGTTAATCCCCTAAGAAGCAATTTTAAAAAATTATAATGGCATATCAGATATTTTAATAGTGATTTACAGCTTATGAGGCAATTTTTCTTCTGTGACTTTGATAGTTTCAAGTATCTCACCAGATGGGTACAATAGATATTGAAATTCCAATTCTATACATGAGAGAACTGAAGCCCAGTTAAATGGGATGATTTGTCCAATGTTACACAGATGTCACCATTGGTTGAAAGAAAACTCACCTTGGCTTTGCTTCTCTTAAATGAGACCAAGGCATGGCTTCCAGGAACTAGCGTAAGTGTGGGCATGCTTTCTGGGGGTCTGTGTGCCCCATCTCACCACTGTCTGCAGAAGGAGCACGGAGGACACTGAGAGAGCCACCATGTCCCACGGGAGGGGAACTGACTGCAGTTCAGATGTCTCAGAAGGGAAACCCCCATGAAAGCCACAGAACCCCTAACCTCAGTTTTGCCAGAAATGCTAGAATCAGACCTATTTTTTAAAGTTCTAAAAATAAGCTTTTACAGTTTGACATTTTGTTTAAAAATTAACCTCTGTTTCAACAAAGATGTGAAATTAGATGGTCTTGTCTCCATTTTTACTTTGTGCTGTGGTTGTGGGGTCTTATTTGAATGTCAATGTTCTGCTTTATTTGGGAAATATCAACATCTTTGTGAAAATTTTAAATATGACTATAAAGGCTCTCATCATGTTAAGAAATTTAAATGGCAAAACAAATTGCATCTGAAGGAGTGGAACATAAAACTCCGCTTTATTTTTCCTGTGACAAATTCAAATTGACCTTTGACCTCATCTCTGTCCTCCATTCTCTATTCTGAGTCACCAAGTCCATTGTTTTCCTTGCAAATATCTGTTGTAGCTCTCCTTTCCATTCCTATTCTCATTATGACAACCATATGACAACATATGGTTGATGTTGAAAGCATGTCACTTAGAAATGCCTACTACACCAACTATTGTTGGACTATCAGCCTTTAAGCGCGCGCGCACACACACACACACAGTCCAAAATTATACAAAATTCAGACATTACAGGAATACAGTTTACCAAATGCCTTATTCAATTTAGCAATAGTTAAGATAATAGACTTTCACTCTTTCAACTATCAATACAGTAGATGATACTTACAAAATGTTTAATATAATTTTTATGCTAATATCTTAATATA
This sequence comes from Anoura caudifer, assembly GCA_004027475.1. Taxonomy (NCBI): domain Eukaryota; kingdom Metazoa; phylum Chordata; class Mammalia; order Chiroptera; family Phyllostomidae; genus Anoura; species Anoura caudifer. The sequence continues at coordinate 193,249 of PVKU01001583.1, forward strand.
CTGTTATTTGACTCTGTTTATGTTCCATTAGTTTATAATTTTTTTTGTTGTATTACCTTTGTTAGGTTTTAATATCAGGATTATGCTAATTTAGAAATAAATTTGTATTCTTTATATCTTTTGGATTATATGGATCATATTCCTTAATAAAAAGAAATTGAAAATAAATCAGGAAGCTGTCTTTTCCCCTGCTCTGGAAGAGCTTATAACAACACAGGAAAGATCTCTTGAGTTTTTAATCCTTTGAAATTTTGCATAATGTTTCTCTAAAACCATTTGATCCTAGGCTGTTTTAGAGTAGGGCTATATTTTTGAATGCCTTCTCTCAAATGGTTATTGGCCCATTGAAGTTTTCTCTCTCTTTCTGAGTCAATTTGGACAGTTGGTTTCTTGAAGAAGTGGCGCTGCTTTTCCGGGGGTTCATTGATGCTTATTGGGAACAAAGGCAAACATTTCCTCACCTGTCGTTTTCCCAGATTTTGGAGGCCCCACAATTGCAATCTTAATGGGCATATTAGGCTTTGGTTTGGGTTGGCGAATGTATTTGATTGGGTTCTTCATAAATTTTTCTTTAGTTTCCTTACTAGATAAAAAATAAATATACTGACGATGGATTACAGGATAAACTGGATTCTCTGAACTTTCAATTGGCTTGATTGTCTCTCCTTCACTTAGCTGCAATATATACACAATTAAATTAGAAAGTTACCTTTAATTTATACAGCATTTCTCCCAAATATATTTAAAAATAAAATAATTTGTTAAGAATAAGAACACTAATTATAATCAAATATTAATATTTATAAAACTATGTAAAAAGAACAAATTATTTTATGCCCATATATAAGGCTTTCAGTTTATGACTGTGAGAGTGCTTTGCTTTCCTTTATAATGTCGTTAGTATATATACTCAATGTTTCTGCCAAGGAGTATAAAGTTGTTTAGATATATTCAAGGGCTAATTTATCTTTACAAATAGGTCTATTACTAAGGTAATGTTATGGATGGATATGTGTTCCCCCAAATGCATAGGTCAAAGCCCTAACACACAAAGTTTCTGTATCTGGAGACAGTCCTTCAAGGAAGTAATTAAGGTCAAATGAGTCACAAGAATGGCTCCTTAATCCAATAGGACTGGTGCCCTTATAAGAAGAGGAAGAGACACCAAGGGTGTGGTTCTAGTTTACTTTTTAGGGTATACTCTTAGGACAAATGACACGCACCTAATCAACAGCAGCCACAAAAGGGAAAAAAAATCCACCTAAAAGGCAGCGTAAGGGGCAGGGAAGGAATGAAGTGGGAGGAGGGATCCAACATGACTGAGGTGATGATGAGAGCTGGGTAATTTATTGATGCTAAGTTTGCATGTCTTTTTTACAGCATCAGATGGCCAGGCGTCAGCCATCCCTGGCCTTGGTGGAGTAGACGTGAACCAGTATGGTAACAGCTCCTACCCCAGAGCTACACTGGGACAGTTGTTAGTAGTCAGTGGTATTGTCAAGATTACCATTCTTGGGCTGGAGTGATATTTATGTCTGGGAGTAAATGCTTCAGATAGGGAGAAACTCAGAAATGGAGTAAGAATGTCTACGCTATGTTTTATACTTGGTAATACCAAAAAAGCTGAAAGTTTAAGGGTTCCATGTCAAATTTCCAAATTAAGTGTGAATCCTTATAGTAGGATGACACTCATACCCATGATGGCATAAAGTCAGAAATACCAAATTATCAGGCAACAAGAAAGGTTCCCAACAGCTCTTACAAATGATTCCTTACATACTTAAACCCTCCCTCTGACCATGCACTCATTTTTCTACAAGGTGTTTTTGTACAATCCTAATTGTGTTTGCACATGGGCTCGTTTTTTCTCTCAAAATAAGACTTCTGACTTTGCCTGCTTCTTTCCCTCTTTCACCTATCTCAGAGAGAATGTTAGGTCATGACTAGTTTCACACCCTTTCCAGGAGATTGTAATTCATGCTTAACTCTATCCAGTTCTCTATAGAGGGGCATGTCATGGTGTTTTTATATTGTAGCATGATGTTTGAAAAGGTTTCTCTTATGGTTAAGATAAAGAAGATAGCACAATTAGATAGAATTGAAACTGATTGTTTCACAATATCAACTGAGAAGGAGGTTTCGAGTATCAATGACATGCCCATGGCTCCATTTTGGACCCATCCTCCAAAATACTTTTATCAGCAACCAATAATAATAATACATATTGATAACAACAATAACTCATATTAATTGAGCTCTTACAAAAAACAAGTACTGTTGCAACCACTTCACAGTAACTAACTCATTTAATCATTGTAACAATATTTTCATGTAGGGACTATTTGTGTTCCCATTGTATAAGTGGGAATGGCTCAGAGAGGTTAAGTAATTTGTTCAAGCGCATTCAGCTAGTAAGCGGAGGTTTTGAATTCAGGCAGACTGGCTCCAGAGGCACTGGTCTTCTCCACTGTGCTACATCACTGATAGAAATACAAAGGTAACCTGGTTGAGTGAGCAAATCACTACTAGATGATATGCTTTTATTGTCATATAGTGCTTAATTTTGACGAGAACCTATTGATTTGTTTATTTATTGCCTATCCTCCATCCCCAACCCAACTAGAATATAAGCTCTACAAAAGAATAAACCTTGTCTGTTTTGTTCACTACTTTATTCCCAGGGACTAGAACACTGGCTGGCATGTTCTTGGTTAAGATTTGCTGAAAACCATCCTGGCTATCATCAACAAATCATTAAACAACAAATGTTGGTGAAGATGTGGAGAAAAAGGAATCCCTGTGCACTGTTGGTGGGATTGTAAATCGGTGCAGCCACTATGAAAAGCAGTATGGAAATTCCTCAAAAAATTAAAAATAGAATGACCTAGCAATTCCACTTCTGGATGTTTATCCAAAGAAATCTGAAACACTAATTTGAAAAGATATATGCTTCCCTATTTCATTGCAGCATTATTTACAATAGCCAAGATATGGAACCAACCTAAATATCCATCAATAGACTACTGGATAAAGATGTGGTACATATATACAGTGAAATATTACTCTGCCATAAAAAAAGAAGGAAATCTTATCATTTGTGGCCTAAAGGGTATTGTGCTAAGTGAAATAAGTCAGACAGAGAAAGACAAATATCATATGATTTCATTTATATATGGAATCTAAAAAACAAAATAATGAACAAACAAAACAGAAACACACTCATAGATACAGAGAACAAACTGACAGTTGCTGGATGGGAAGGGGTTGAGGAACCAGGTAAAAAAGGTGAAGAGATTAAGAAGCACAAATTGGCAGTCACAAAGTAATCACAGGGATGCAAAGTACAGCAAAGGGGACACAGTCAATAATTTTGTAATAAGTACGTATGGGGCCAGGTGATACTAGACTTATTGGGGGAATCACTTTGTAAGTTACGTAAATGTCTAACCACTATGCTGTACACCTGAAACTAATATGACAATGAATGTCAACTGTAATTAAAAAAAATTAAAATTAAAAAAGAAAACCATCCTACATTTGAAGTTATTGAATTCCAATTGGATTAAATCTATTTGTACAGACAGCATAAAATTATAATACTTAAAATAATTTTGTTATGAACATTCTGAATTATGTCTCACTTTCCAGAGGACTTAATACTCTTACATTTGGTCACAGTGCTCTGGTGGCATTATTCTTCCATCTTACAGGTGAGAAAACAGAATCAAAGAGGTTAAAAGACTTGCCTAAAATCAGATAGCAAATTACTATCACAGTTCAACTCTTGAGATGTTTAGTTTGAAAATATTTCCACTACCATCTTCTTTTGCTACAAACTTAAAAACAAGTTGGGACTGGGCTATCTCTATAGAAATGAACAAAAGAAATTAAACCTTTCAACTACTTTTCTCACTTCAGAAAGGTAAAATAGCCACATATTTTTATAGCTAGTTAAGAATACTGTACAATGTTTACAATTTTTGAAATTGCCACTGTCTTCTTAGACATACTTTAGACATACTAAAAAAAAAAAAAAGAAATAATAGAACATAACTTTCAGACATTACTTTCCTGACCTTACCTTTACAGGATCCCAGTAGCCAAATGTGCTTGTATATTTATAGGTAGAGTTGAGCATTTTCTGGGCAATGCGTGACGATATTGGATAACACTTCTCAAAAATGCTTGCACGATTCTCTACCAGTGGTTTCAGTTTTGTATTCAACGTATATTGTACAATGTGGATTTTCCGACCTCCATTAATGAGAATTACTGGTATCAAAAACCTGTCAAATTCATTCTGATGAGAAAAGCATAAAACCAAATATTTTTAGTGGGAAGAAGGCTGATAGTATTCGGTGGCATCACATAGACATTGCTGGTGACTGACCACATCAGGCTAGAGTGCAAATATTTTTCAGCTTCTGCACAACTGCATGCTGGCAGCTGGAACCTTTGACCCTATGTGGCTTCCATGTTGCCCTTATTTATTAACTTGTTTTCATAACCATAAGTAGCACTGATAAAAGGGATTATAGCCCTAAAATACACATTTGTTTTGAAAGGTTAAAAAGAAATGAAGGCATAAACCAAATTTCTTTTGTTTCAACTCAAATGTCACTTTTTTGAGTTATGAAAAATAAAGAAAAATTAATAACCTGTATTGCTTGTAAATTACGCAAATCTGCTTCCAATTTTTCTCCCAGTTCACCTTTCAGACGTTCAAGTGCTTCACTTTCTTGTTCTTCATCTTCCTCACTCATTACATCATCATCTTTTGGAAATTCATCTTCAAGAATATTGTCAATATCATCATCATCTTCTTCAGGGTCTTCTTCACTTTCTTCATCTTCTCTAACAATCTAAGGAGGAAAATATTCCCTTTTATTACACATATTAAACATGTAACAAATGACACTGCTAACTAATCATCTGGAATATTTTGTAATAACTGGATTTTAATTGGTATGGCACGGCAACACTCATCTAATAACATAGTAATATTTTAAATATCTGGCACCCAGAAATCGGATACCTTTAAAACTGACACCATAGTGATCCCATAAATAAACACACAGACAAGATATTAAATGCTATTTATGTCTATGGTTGTCAGAATATTATGTTTTTGATGGTCTTCAGTAAAACCATTTAATGCCACCCAAAGAGTACAAAGCACACACCGTCTGTGTTCGCTTGGACAAGATCAGTTTCCTCAACTGTAAAATAGGAATAATAAAAGTACTTACCTTACAAAGTTGTTGGGAACATTAAAATTAATATATGTAAAGCCCTTAGAAAAGTGTCTGGCACATGGTAAGCATGCAAATGATAGCTATTATTGCTATTATTGTTACTTTGTATAAAGCACTGTACTAATAGACTAGTACATGCCCTCTAGGAAGTTAGAGCCTGTCTGAGGAAACAAGAATAATACAATATCCTGTGACAGGATATTGATAGTAAGTGGTATTATATAGGTTTTAAGTGCTATAGTTCAGTTTGTCTAATACCGAGCCCTGGAATATTGATTCTTCTGCACTGACTTCAAACTCTTCTCCTCAAAGCATTCTTTGTCTCAAGTAGAGCACTGCCTTCCAGTTGGAAACCTGAAAGTTATCTTGACTCCTTGCATTCCATCTCTGCATGTCCAGTTTCCAAGGGCTGTCATTTGAAATAATGTCCATCCTTTCCAGTCTCACTCCACTGTTTGCTCTCTCATCTCTGGCCTGAGTCTTCTGATTAGCTTGCTATTTCCTAATCTATGTTAACTACTTAGACCCTAGTTTTTCTAAAAAGTGCCTGAAGCTGGGATGTGAACTGAAGGTGCAGGGAAGATGAGAGGATGAGGGCCAGTTCCTCTCAATGTTTATGCTCCTTCCTCCTTACAAAAAAAGGCTTGGCAATGGGGTAGTGTTTCTCAGTTCTGGTTCTTTTTTATTTAAAGTTTGAAACCTTTTGGTCCTCTTACTACTTTTCCCTTTTTCTTATATGTTGACAATTTTTTTTCTTGAGATTTGATTTTCTAAAGATCGTTGGAAGTATGGTGGTGGACTGGTGGATCAGCCCACACTACCAGCTAGGGACATTTTAGTTTCAGATGAACTTGTGCTCACCTTTGTACTTAGGGTATGTATCAGTATCTCTATTAACTACTCACCTGGGCATAGTGTCGATGATTCTGCTTACTTGCTGCCCTGATTCCCCATCCCAGCTCTTCCTGGCTTTCTCCTGTCTGTGGCTGCTCCACACTTTATAGAGGGGACACGGGCACCAGAGAAGCCAGGGAGCAGGAAAAGAGCCAAGATTGTGGAGCCAAGGGTAAGAGTAGAAGCAGGGCCTCCTGGGAGGTGGGAGATAGGCAATGTAAATCTCGAGATGAGGGGGGTTGGTTCATAAAATATTTTCAGTCACATTTGGAGACTAAAGTTCTGCATGATGGTGACAGTTTCCTGAGAAATTAATGCAAGCAGTCACTTTCAGACTTTGAAGTGGGTTCTAACATTAAAATGTGAGGACTTCTGGCCAAGATGGAGGCGTAGGTAGACACACTGTGCCTTCTCGCACAACCAAAATAAGGACAACAAAAATTTAGAAACGAAAAAACAACCACAACTGACAGAAAATTGAACTGTATGGAAGTCTGACAACCAAGGAGTTAAAATAGACACATTCATCCAGACCAGTAAGAGGGGTGGAGTTGGGTAGCAGGCAGAGAGGGGTCCCAGCAGGAAAAAGCGGTGGCTGGCAGACCCGGCATAGGGTGGCAGCAGGCAGACCCAGCAAGGCACGCAAGGTGGCTGGCTGACCAGGTGGTCCCACACTTGTGTGCAGATAAACCAGGTGAAACTGGGGAGTGAGACAGACCACACAACCCAGGGCCCAGCTTGGGTAAATAAAGCCTTAAAACACCCATTGAAAACACCTGTGGGGGTTGAGGTGCCAGGAGAGACTCCCAGCCTCACAGGAGTTTGTTCTAGGACCACAGGTTCCTAGAATGTACACAAGCCCACCCACATGGGAATCAGCACCAGAAGGGCCCAGTTTGCTTGTGGGAAGAGGCAGAAGGGACTGAAACCTGAAGGGAGCAGAGAAAGTGCCATTGTTCCCTCTTGGACCCCGCCCCCACATACAGCATCACAACCCAGCGACTGGGATGCCCTGCCCTGGTGAAAACCTAAGGCTCTGCCCCTCACCACATAACAGGCGAAACAAGACAAAAAAAAATTGGCCAAAAACAGAAGAACAGATCAGAGCACCAGAGCAAATACAACTAAGTGACAAAGAGATAGCCAACCAGATCAGCATCTGATAAGATGAACAGTTCAAAGCACTGGTGATCAGGATGCTCACAGAATTGGTTGATTTTGGTCGCAAATTAGATGAACAAATGAAGGCTACGATAAGTGACATGAAGGAAAATGCACAGGGAACCAATAGTGATGGGAAGAAAACTGGGATTCAAATCAGGGGAGTGGACCAGAAGGAAGAAAGAAACAACCAAACAGAAAAGAATGAAGAAATAAGAATTCAAAAAAGTGAGGAGAGGCTTAGGAACCTCCAGGACATCTTTAAACATTCCAATATCTGAATTATAAGGGTACCAGAAGGGGAAGAGGAAGAGCAACAAGTGGAAAAGTTATTTGAACAAATAATAAAGGAGAGCTCCCCCAATCTGGCAAAGGAAATAGACTTCCAGGAAGTCTAAGAAGCTCAGAGAGTCCCAAAGAAGTTGGACCCAAGGAAGAACACACCAAGGCACATCATACTTACATTAGCCAAGATTAAAATGAAGGAGAGAATCCTAGGAGCAGCAAGAGATAAGGAGACAGTCACCTACAAAGGAGTTCCCATCAGACTGTCAGCTGATTTCTCAAAAGAGACCTTGCAGGCAAGAAGGGGCTGGAAAGAAGTATTCCAAGTCATGAAAGTCAAGGACCTACATCCAAGATTGCTCTATCTGGCAAAGCTGTCATTTAGAATGGAAGAGCAGATAAAGTGCTTCTCAGATAAGGTCAAGTTAAAGGAGTTCATCATCACCAAGCCCTTACTGTATGAAATGTTTAAGGGACTTATCTAAGAAAAAGAAGATAAAAATATGAACAGTAAAATGACAGCAAACTCACAGTTATTAACAACCACACCTAAAACAAAAGCAAGCTAAGCAAACACCTACAACAGGAGCAGAAACACAGAAATGGAGATCACATGGAGGGTTAGGAACAGGGGAGTGGGAGGAGGAGAGAGGGGGAAAAGGTACAGAGAATAAGTAGCATAGATGGTAGAGAGAAAATAGACAGGGGCAGGGCAAGAATAGTGTGGGAAAAGTTGAAGCTAAAGAACTTATGACACATGGACATGAACTAGAGGGGGAGATGTGGGTGGGAGGGGTGTGCATGGTAGAGGGGAATGAAGGGAGGGAAATGGGACAACTATAATAGCATAATCAATAAAATATATTTAAAAAATGTTTTATTTGCTGCTAAAATGTCAGACAGTGAAGGCAACGATTTTTGCTCAGGGTGAGAAGACAACCCTGGGTAGGGCTTTATCTGTATACAGTCCCCCAGTTCATTGTAAAAGGTAAGTCACAGAGCTCCACATTCAGTACAAAGAGGCAAATGAGGAGAAGACCCCTGTTTCTGTTCACAAAGACTGTGTAGCAAGGACGATTTGACTCAGGGTATCACATTAACTGATTACAGCAATCACACTGAGTGATCCTTGAAATGCTATATTTTGTTTAGTGTTTCTTTGTCTGAGGCAGTAGCAGGGCATAGAAAATTCCCATCAAAGGAGTTAAAAAATTATACAGCTTTAATCTTTGATTCATCAAAAATCTCAGGAATTGTCTTCCAAAAGTCAGTTTGTATGGGATACATAGCCAATTTTATAAGAGTAAATAAATCCCAGGAGAATTAACTTACAAAAACCTATTTAATTTATAAGATGGAATACTGGATCTCTGAATGAAAAATAATAAGAAACTCCTCATTCTAATGTTAATGAATGAGAAAGTTATAAATTAAGAAGATTTAAAATTTATCTGTAAAACTAATTCTCTTAGGAAAAAAATTTAAAGAATAGCAAAGAAGGAAAATTAAAGTATTATCAACTAGGGAAACTAGGTAGCATTCAAATTTCCCATTTTATAATGAAAAAACCTAGGCTCAGAGAGATTAAGTAATGTTCAATGTTACACAACATAAAAAAAAAAATAAGGATAAGCTGGTGCCGGCTGTGTGTCAGCACTGCGGTATGCACCCGGTAGCTGGCGACAAACAAACTCAGACAGAGCTGCAGCGCTTACAACCAGGGTAGGTCAATTCCATCCGAAAGTCTGTAACCCTTTAATAATATGTCCCTGAGAAATTTGAGGTGATTTGTAAGGACTCCCAAGGGCTAAAGGTAGTTAACTGTGGCTGGACCCAGGTTAGGAGGTCTGTTTTTTTTTTTTTATCTGAGACATTAGCATGACATCTTTGACAGACTAGAATTTCAGAACAGGCTTGTTCAGGGAATGAGCATTAGAACGAGGCCAGAGACTTCGGTAAAGTTTGTTCATGGCTGATTCTCCAGTGTCTGAGACAGTGTCAGGCACACAGTGAATGATCAGTGAAGGTTTGCTGATGAACTGACTGGATGAATGAAGATCAAAACAAATTAGGAGGAGAGTTCTCATTCCTTGGATGGTGCCGTAACTTTCTCAGTTTAATGGTTTTAGATCAGCTTTCGGTTGTAAATACTTTGGACACAGAAATAATTGTTCTGGCTTCTCTTCTGCAATGTTTTGATGCACAGGTACAATTCATTGTATCAAGAGTCTTCTGTACATAAATCAAGCATATCCATACCAGGGTGATATATAGTTGCATGTATAGCCAGCCCTATTTTCTGTTATTCCTCTTTTGTTGGGTTAAATTTTTATATAGATGTAAATCAGATTACAGAAGAGTCAGCCTTCATAAGATGTTACAAGGGGGCCTTAAACAAGAAGGAAATGGAAGAAGACAGAGACTATCTTATTGTTTGCCTTGGTTACTGGGTTACTTGTAATACAAAGCTCAGGACCTTTATAGAACTAGCTGGTCTAATCACACTTCCTCTTTAACTCCTGCACCCCTGAGCAAGCCTGGCTGTAGCATTTGGGTCAGCAAGGCCAATTTGGGGATAGCTCCTCTCTAAATGAAACAAAATCCACAGTCTTCAAGGTTTACATTTTGTTTTTTTGCATGTGTGTGTTTTCATTTGTTTGTTTGTGTGTTTTTTTTTTTTAATCAGCAGATGGAGAGAAGGAGCTGTACTGAGCATCCTGCCAAGTATATGACTCAGGGTTCACAGGCTCTGCCTTATTCCATTCTTTATTTTGAGGTATTTTATATTTTAATTCCAGCACAGTTCCACAGGCGCTCTGCCTAGACCTCAACCCCAAGCTCCCGGACTGTCTCTTATGGCAGGGGGTGAAAGTGTGAAAGCAAAACTAAAATTCTAAAGGAAGCATCGTTTAATGTAGAATTACATTTGGGTTAGATTATTTAAACATCTCTAGTGGTTTTCTTTCCTTTAGAAGTGTTTATTTTTGGATTTTAAAAATAACAAAAGATCATCGTAAACAGTAACGGAATAACAACGGGTATTAAACATAAAAATTATATATAATCGCATGGCTTCCACATAAACTGTATTTTCTTCAAGACTTTTATCTATGCAACATTTATGTTCTGCTGTTGACACACACACACACACACACACACAATGGGTATCCTGCTTTTTTCTGAAAAACCTTTTTTACTTACCTCTTTCTTTTTTTTCTCTTTCTCTGCTATAAGTTCAGCTCTTCTTTTAGCAATCATATCACCCTATTAAAGAGATATTTAAACTTTTTAATGTATAATGATAAAGTTACTTCCTATATATTAATGTTATACACGCACACATATTTTTTCTGAAGTGGGAATAATGTTTGGGTGAAAGGGTGGTAAACTTTCCAAAAAGGAATGTGCTGGTGGTGATTATGTTACTACATCCTTGTACCTTGGAACCACCTGATTAGCCATTTCCCATCAGAGGGATAAATAGCTCTTGGAGCCAGTCACTTTTCTAGAAACTTCAGAATTCCTTTTCAAATTTATTACTTACTGATTTGCTTTTGGTGAAGAGATGGATTTTGTGCATGAAGAAACAGGAAAACACTTGAAGGCAATCTGGTGAAAATGTTTGATAATCTTTTATCAAACTATTAAATATAAGAGCATAATAAAACCTAAAAATGTGTACTCGTATACAAGTGAGGAAAGCATATGCAGTTTGGGCGCGTTCACAGACACGGTGTGCAGGCAGTCCTCCAGGCATTCCAGGGGCCTCTAAATCTAATGCAATGAATACTTATCCTTTGACATGTCCCCAAGGTTCACATGGAAACTAATTAGCCACACTCAAGCTTTGGGGCTCATTGGCTCAGGGCTCTCTAAACTGCACTCCCTTTAATTCCTAGGATGTTGGGGAGGTGTTTGAAGACATGCTCTGTGGGCTCACGTCAAGGCTGGCAGGATCCTGCTGCTTTTATCTGGCAGTTAATGAGTATTTTAAATATATTTTATTGATTATGCTATTACAGTTGCCACATTACCCCCTTTATTCCCCTCCTCCCTGCACACCCCTCCTACCAGCATTCCCCTCCTTTAGTTCATATCCATGGGTCATATATATAAGTTCTTTGGCTTCTCCATTTCCTATACGATTCTTGTCCTCTCCCTGTCTATTTTCTCTCTACCATCTATGCTACTTATTCTCTGTACCTTTTCCCCCTCCCTCCTCCTCCCACTCCCCTGTTGCTAACCCTCCATGTGATCTCCATTTCTGTGTTTCTGTTCCTGTTCTAGTGTTTGCTTGGTTCATTTTTGTTTTTGTTTTAGGTTCAGTCATTAATAACTGTGAGTTTGTTGTCATTTTACTGTCCATATTTTTTATCTTCTTCTTTTTTTTTTAGATAAGTCCCTTTAACATTTCATATAATAAGGGCTTGGTGATAATGAACTCCTTTAAATTTACCTTATCTGGAAAGCACTTTATCTGCCCTTCCATTCTAAATGATAGCTTTTCGAGATACCTCTTGGATGTAGGTCCTTGCCTTTCACAACTTGGAATACTTCTTTCCAGCCCCTTCTTGCCTGCAAGGTCTCTTTTGAGAAATCAGCTGACAGTCTTATGGGAACTCCTTTATATGTAACTGTCTCCTTTTCTGTTGTTGCTTTTAAGAGTCTCTCCTTATCTTTAATCTTGGGTAATGTAATTAAGATGTGCCTTGGTGTGTTCCTCCTTGGGTCCAACTTCTATGGGACTCTGAGCTTCCTGGACTTCCTGAAAGTCTATTTCCTTTGCCAGATTGGGGAAGTTCTCCTTCATTATGTTTTCAAATAAGTTTTCAATTTCTTGCTCTTCTTCTTCTCCTTTTGGCACCCCTATGATTCAGATGTTGGAACAAAACTAGATGAAATTGAATTAATTTACTTTTTGAGCCCCCAAAGAGATTCCCTAGCTCTTTAGAGAAGTGGTGTCCAAACTTTTGGCATCTCTTGACCACCCTGGAAGAAGAAGAGGTGTCTTGGGCCACACATTGACTACATTGCAACATGTAATCACAAAAAAACTCGTACTGTTTTAAGTAAATTTATAATTTTGGGTTGGGCCACATTTATAGCCATCTTGGGCTGCATGTGGCCCCTAAGACACAGGTTGGACTCCCCTGAAGTAGAGGGTGTGAAGTTACAAAAACTCTTATTATTCCTTAAAAAAAAAAAACACCCAGAACTTCAACAGCATAAAAAAGGGCACAGAAGGCCTGGCTGTTGTGGTTCAATGGATTGAGCACTGGTCTGTGAACCAAGGGGTTACCAGTTCGGTTCCTGGTCGGGGCACATGCCTGGGTTGCAGGCCAGGTCCCCAGTATGGGGGGCATGTGAGAGGCAAACACACA
>PVKU01001583.1:206324-287555 GCA_004027475.1 Anoura caudifer
AAAAAAAAAAAAAAAAAAAAAAAAAAAAAAAAAAAAAAAAAAAAAAAAAAAAAAAAAAAAAAAAAAAAAAAAAAAAAAAAAAAAAAAAAAAAAAAAAAAAAAAAAAAAAAAAAAAAAAAAAAAAAAAAAAAAAAAAAAAAAAGGACACAGAAACCATAAAGAAAGAAACCAGTCAGAAATGAAGGATGTATTAACTGAAATGAAGACTAATTTACAGGGAATCAGCAGTAGAGTAGATGAAGCCAAGAATCAAATCAGAGATTTGGAATACAAGGAAGAAAAAAAAACCCATCCAATCAGAACAGCAAGGAGAAAAAGATTAAAAAAAACAAGGATAGTGTAAGAAGCCCCTGGAACAACCTCAAGTATGTCAACATTTGCATCATGGGAATGCCAGAAGAAGAGAGAAAGCAGAAATTGAAAACTTTTTTGAAAAAATGATGACAAAAAACTTTCCTAACCTGGTGAAGGAAATAGACTTGTAAGTCCAGGAAGCACAGTGAGTCCCAAATAAGATGAACCCAAAGACACCCAAACCAAGACACATCATAATTAAAATGCAAAAGGTTAAAGAGAAAGAAAATCTTAAAAGCAGCAAGAGAAAAGCAGTTAGTTATGTACAAGGGAGCTCCAATAAGAATGTCAGCTGATTTCTCAACAGAAATTTTGCAGGCCAGAAGGGATTGGCAAGAAATATTCAAAGTGATGAAAAGCAAAGACCTATGATAAGATTATTTTACTCAGCAAAGCTATCATTTAGAACTGAAGGACAGACAAAGAGCTTCCCACACAAGGAAAAGCTAAAGGAGTTAATCACCACCAAAAGAGTATGATATGAAATGTTAAAGGGTCTTCTTTAAAATGAGGAAAAAAGATAAAAATATGAACAATAAAATGGCAATAAATACATATCTATTAACAATTGGATCTAAAAAACAAAATTGAACAAGCAGAACGGAAACAGACTCAAGAGATACAGAGAACATTTTGATAGTTGTTAGGTGAGAGGGATTAGAGGAATGGATGAAAAAGGTGAAGGGATTAAGAAGTACAAGTTGGTTGTTACAGAATAATCATAGGAATGTAAAGTACAGCATAGAGAACATAGTCAATAATATTCTAATAACTACATATGGTATCAGATGAGTATAAGACATGGCAGGATGATCCCTTAGTATGTTATATAATCTCTGGGATACACCTGAAACTATTGAAATATTGTATGTCAATTGTAATTGAAAAATAAAAAAATGATTTAAAAATAAAAAAATAAAATTTGGGAGGAGCAAGAAAAACCCCACCTTTTATATTATTCCTTTTTTTAAAACCAAAGTTTTACCATAAGTGCTTTAACTGTATAGTTGTGAAAACACAGTCACCTTTTGCATTTTTATAAGAGAACACCATATATATATACCACAGAGAAACACCAAATATGCACAATAACACATATACATATTTTGAGTCTATTTTTTCTCTTGATCCTTTCTCTCAAATAAGTTGTGGTTAGCAGTTTAACTATTTTACATCTGCTAAATGCCATCACTCTTTTGAGCACTGCAGTATATACATACTTTCATTTTTCTGCTCAGAACATACCTACGAAGCAGACAGTATTATTCTACTCCACAGGTGAGTTAACAAAGTCAGGGGCCTTAACTCATGTAATGCCACACAGCTAGTGGAAGATGGTGTAAGAAGATTCCAGACAAGGGAATGGAAAAGCATATGATATGTTGACTGCTGCAGAGGAGGGTTTGTATTTGCTCTAAACAAGAAACAAAGTTAGAAAAAAGGTCTGAAATCCCTTCCCTTTCAAAGGTGATTTTAGTTTTGGGAAAAGCAGAAGTCACAGGGTATCAAATCTGGGCTGTAGGGGCCTGTCACCTGGATGATTTAATGTTTCACCAAATAACTCTGCTCAAGAAATGATGCATGAGCGGATGTGTTGTGTGATAAAGCTGCCAATTACCAGTTGCCTGAACCTGTGGCCTTTTGAATCATTGAAATAGTTTCCATGGAGGAATGTTCAAGCTTAACACAAACTTTGATGCAGATTCATTGTTCTGCTCATTTAGTCATTTTGAATGTGACAGCCACACAGTACACATGCTCACTCAATGGCATCTACTGTCCCCACTGACAAGTACAGTGAAGTCACATTGTTCACACATGCACATTCCAGTCCACTCTCCTTGGCTGCCAGGTTCCATCAATGTTGCACAAACCATTCTCATTATATTAACAATGGCTGGATTTTTTTTCAGACAGGCCTCATAGTATATCCAGAAGTGAGATTGCTGGATCATATGATAGTTGTGTTTTAAATTTTTTGTTGAACTTCCATACTGTTTTCCTAGTAGCTACATCAAGTTACATTCCCGCTGTGTGAAGTGCTGCTTCCTTTTCTCCATAGCATACCTAACACTTACCTTTGTCTTTGATGACAGCCATTCTAACAGCTGTGAGGTGCTATCTCATTGTGGTTTTGATTTGCATGTTCCTGATAATAGTGATGCTGAGTACTTTTTCATGTACCTATTGACCATTTGTATGTCTTCTTTGGAAAAATGTTTATTCAGTTCACCTGCCATTTATTTATTTATTTATTTATTTATTTATTTATTTATTTATTTTCCTCATCTGAGGACATCCTCACTGATTTTAGAGAGAGGGGAAGGGAAGAAGAGAAAGAGGGACAGAAACATTGATTGGTTGCCTCTCCTATATGCATCTTAACTGGGACCAAACCCACAACCTAGGCACGTGTCCTGACTGGGAATCAAACCCATGACTTTCTGGTTTAGGGGATGCTTCAACCAGCTGAGCCACACTGGTCAGGGCCATCTGACAGTTTGTAATTGGATTGTTTTTTTTTTTTGATACTGAATTGTGTGAGTTCTTCATACACTTTGGATTTTAACCCCTTATTGGATATGCAACTTGCAGTTATTTTCTCCCACTTGGTAGCTTGTCTTTTATTGATGGTTTTCATTGCTGCATAGAAACTTTTTAGTTTGGTGTACTCCCACTTGCTGACTTTCACTTTAGATGTCAAGTCCAAAAAAAAAAAAATTGCCAAGGTCAATGTCAAAAAGCTTACTCCCTATCTTTTCTTACTGGCTGTAGGGGGACTGGAATGTGCATGTGTGAATAATGATGACCTTATTCTACTAGTCAGTGGGGGCAGTAGGTGCTCTTGAGTGAGCATGTGTGCTGTGTGGCTGCTGCATTCAAAATGATTGAGCAAGGAGTTCTATGGTTTCAGGTCTTATGTTCAAGTCTTTAATCCATTCTGGGTTGATTTTTTTGCACGGTATAAAATAGGAGTCCAATTTCATTCTTTTGCATGTGGCTGCCCAGTTTTATGAACATCATTTATTGAAGAGACTGTCCTTTCCCCACTGTATATTCTTGGCTGCTTTGATGTAAATTAATTGATGATATATGTGTGGGGTTATTTCTGGGCTCTGTATTCTGTTCCATTGATTTTTGTGTCTAGTCTGCTATTGAATTCTTCTATTGAATTTCTCAGTTCAGTATTGTACTCTTCAACTCTTTGATTTCTGTTTGGTACTTTCTTATATTTTCTGTTTCTTCATTGAAATTCTTATTTTGTTTATTTACTGTTTTCCTGACCTTGCTTAGCATCTTTATGACCATCATTTTGAACTCTTTATTAGATAATTCATTTATCTCCATTCCAGTAAGCTCTGCTTTTGGAGTTTTATCTTGCTCTTCTGTTTAAAACACATTCTTTTGTTTCTTCATTTTCTTTGACTATGTTGGTTTCTGTACATTAAATAAAACAGAGACCTCTCCAGTCTTGACAGAATGGGCTTATGGAGAAGATTAACTCTCTTTTTTAAAGATTTTATTTACTTTTAGAGAGGGGAAGGGAGGGAGAAAGACAGGGAGAGAAACATCAATGTGTGGTTGCCTCTCACACGCCCCCTGCTGGGGACCTGGCCTGCAATCCAGGCATGTGTCCCGACTGGGAATGGAACCAGCAACCCTTTGGTTTGCAGGCCAGCACTCAATCCACTGAGCCACACCAGCCAGGGCAGAAGATTAACTTTATTGATCAGCCTGGCCCTCATTCTTGGCTGTTTCTCAAACCTTTGTGATCGTCCAAGCTACCTTATTTGTTCTTTGTGGTTTCCAGTAGTTAAAGGTTAGCTACAACCCATCAGTGTCCCAAAGGGAAGATGGTAGTCAGCACAGGCTAATGGAAGGTTAGACTTTCAGGCAGCAGCTCTTTTGATATGGGTGATTGGGGTTCTTGTTCTCCCAATATGCAGGACTAAAAGGTTCAAAGTTGCTCAACTAGTTTCTGTGTTTCCTTCAGAGGGAATTGCTTTGTATACAGATTCAGTGTGTCCATGGGAGGAGATGAGTTCAGGAGGCTCCTACATCTCCATCTGGGGCCAGAACTCAGAGCACTCTAACTGAATGTCCATCACATTTAGTTTATCCATTCATCAAGTGAAGGACACTGGGTTCTTTCCATTTTGGGGCTATTATAAATAATGTGATTAAATATGAATTTTTATGTGGACATGTTTTCATTTCTATTAGATAGATTACTAGGGGTGGAATTGTTTGGTTCCCTATGACACTATTTTTTTTAAAGAAAAATTCTTTTTAAAATATATTTTATTGATTCTGTTATTACAGTTGTCCCATTTCCCCTCCTTCATTCCCCTCCACCATGCACACCCCCTCCCACCCACACTTCCCCCTTTAGTTCATGTCCATGTGTCATAAGTTCTTTAGCTTCTACATTTCCCACACTATTCTTGCCCTCCCCCTGTCTATTTTCTACCTACTGTCTATGCTACTTGTTCTCTGTACATTTTCCCCCTCTCTCCTCCTCCCACTCCCCTGTTGCTAACCCTCCATGTGATCTCCATTTCTGTGTTTCTATTCCTGTTGTAGGTGTTTGCTTAGCTTGCTTTTGTTTTAGGTGTGGTTGTTAATAACTGTGAGTTTGCTGTCATTTTACTGTTCATATTTTTTATCTTCCTTTTCTTAGATAAGTCCCTTAAACATTTCATATAATAAGGGCTTGGTGATGATGAACTCCTTGAACTTGACCTTATCTGAGAAGCATTTTATCTGCCCTTCCATTCTAAATGAAAGCTTTGCCAGATAGAGCAATCTTGGATGTAGGTCCTTGACTTTCATGACTTGGAATACTTCTTTCCAGTTCCTTCTTGCTTGCAAGGTCTCTTTTGAGAAATCAGCTGACAGTCTGATGGGAACTCCTTTGTAGGTGATTGTCTCCTTATCTCTTGCTGCTCCTAGGATTCTCTCCTTCATTTTAATCTTGACTAATGTAAATATGATGTGCCTTGGTTTTCCTTGGGTCCAACTTCTTTGGGACTCTCTGAGCTTCTTAGATTTCCTGGAAGTCTATTTCCTTTGCCAGATTGGGAAAGCTCCCTTTATTATTTGTTCAAACTTTTCCACCTGTTGCTCTTCCTCTTCCCCTTCTGGTATCCCTATAATTTGGATGTTGGAATGTTTACAGATGTTCTGGAGGTTCCTAAGCCTCTCTGCATTTTTTTGAATTCTTGTTTCTTCATTCTTTTTTGTTTGGTTGTTTCTTTCTTCCTTCTGGTCCACACCATTGATCTGACTCCCAGTTGTCTTCCCATCACTATTGGTTCCCTGTGCATTTTCCTTCATTTCCCTTAGCATAGCCTTTATTTGTTCATCTAATTTGTGACCACAATCAACCAATCTGTGAGCATCCTGATCACCGGTGCTTTGAACTGTTCATCTGATAGGCTGACTATCTCTTGGTCACTTAAAAGTATTGGCTCTGGTGCTTTGATTTGTTCTTTCGTTTGAGCAACTTCTTTCCTTTTTTTTTTTTTTTTTTGGTCTGGTCCCACCTGTTATGTATGAGGGGCAGAGCCTTAGGTGTTCACTAGGGTGGGGCAACCCAGTTGCTGGGTTGTGAGGCTGTATGTGGGGGCGGGGTCAGAGAGGGAACAATGGTACTTGCTCCATGCTCTCTCTCTCGGATTTCAGTCCCCTCTGTGAGGCTGGGAGTCTCTTCCAGCACTTCAACCCCCACAAGTGTTTTTAATCGGTGCTTTTAGGCTTTATTTCCCGGTGCTAGGGCCCTGGGTTGCACAGTCCATCTCGCAGCCCATTTTCACCTGGTTTATCTGCATGCAAATGTGTGACCATGGTCAGCCGTCTTGTGTGCCTTGCTGGGTCTGCTCGTTGCCTCCCTGCGCCCAGTAACCACTGCCTGTGTGCCTGGGGTGTGCCAACCACCGCCTGTGTGTCCTGCGCATCCGGGACCACTAGCCACTGCCTTTTCCTGCTGTGACCCCTCACCACCAGCCTCCGACTCCACCCCTCTTACCAGTCTGGGTGAATCGTTGTAGGAATTCCGTACAATTCAATTTTCTATCTGTTCTGGTTGTTTTTTTTTTATCTAAATTTTTGTTGTCCTTAATTTTGGTTGTGAGAGGAGGACAGTGTATCCACCTATGCCTCCATCTTGGCCAGAAGTCCCTATGACATTATTAAACATTTTACGGAATGTTCCTCATGTTACAGTTTTAGAAAAGGTGTTCTAAGCTATTATCTGGATCTTTTTTACTACAGGCTTTACATGGCCTTCATGGAGAGTGTCACAATTCCAGGAGCTATTGAAAAAACCACTGATAATTTTAATTCTCTGTATTTTAAGGCCTGCTTCACTTGCTGTCTCTTCCATAATGCTCCTGTGTCAGACATAAAGATACTTTGGTACTACCACAATCTTTAATTTGCCTTAGCGAGACAAGCATTAACATAATGATAATCATTTAGGCCTCAAATAAATCTTAACTCTTTAATTATAAGTACTCTTTTATATTTGATGAAAAGTGTTTTCATACTGACTGTGGTATTATAATCAGAAACTACATTTTTGTAAAGACCACTTTATAAATTGAATAGATGCTTAAAAAATTTACCCTCATATTTTTTTACAAGATACATACCTTGATTTTTGCCTTCATTTCTTTAATGAGATTTTTCCTTTTTAATTTTGTCTTTTGTTTCAGTCTCCACTTTTCAATTTGAGGAGGCAGGAGGCGATCAAAAATATCTTGATCATCCACTTGTAGTAAAACAGCAGCATCTGGGAAAAATCCATGTTCCGCCAATAACTGGGCCTCATTGGGATATCGTGGGAAACCATCTAATATAAAACCTGTGGAACTAGGTGTACATTTCACAATTTACTTAAAATATTATATTATAAATATTGAAAATGAAAAAAGTTGATAAATCTCAACTTTATATAAAATGTATGAGTAGTTTAAAAAGTAATATCTTTTAGTTCTTGTAATGTTTCTACTTGTATAAACATGATGTGTCTTCTCTCAAATGTATTAGATTAAACTGTAACATTTTATACTTATATTTACAATATAAGTAAGTTCTCTTTAACTGTAAGTAGCCTTAATATTTGATGAGAATTAAGAGAAAATAAATTTTCTGCCTGGGAGGAACGTCCAGCCTAATGAATGTGTCACCCTTCATAAAAAGGCAGATTTGGCCAGCCCACCTGTACTGGGAATCTGCTCCTCAATAGTTTTCCACTTAGTGATGCTTCCTTTCCTGAGACAATTCACACCCTCTTCCCGGGTCCCCTTGTAACTCATGGCAGTTATTTGTGTATATATCCTGGCTCATATGTATTAAGACAATTATAATCAAATAGGATTATCAAACTTGTTTGACTCTTACAGAACTTGAAGAATCATGAATATAACTGGACTGTTAACACACTTTCATTGTGGAGTAACTACAAAAGAATCAGGCTTTTAGAACTCACCTTGCTTAACTGAGAAAGTCAATATTGGTCCCCTTTTGAGTGAGAGTTTATCCTGCTCATCTAAAATTTGGTTTGCTTAAATATTTATATTTATATTTAAATATATGTTTTCTTCTTAACATGAACAGGAGTATCATGAGCATTTGATAGTTTCAGCCCTTAATTGGCATTAAAAAAAGTTTTCTATTTTATTAATGGGCAAATTTCCATCAAATGGCCATAGTAGGTGTCCTTTTCTTTAGAGATGCCGTTAGTATCATCTCTTTTGTGACGAACAATTTTATTCCTACTCTTCCAGCTGTCACTTTGTCAATGACTTTTAAATCTTCACCTTTACACCCAACCTCTGTTCTGAGTTTCAATTCGAATTTTTGAAAAAGCTGCTTAGTTTCTCTATCTCAGTGCCCCTCAGGAATTACATATGCATTGTACTGTCAAAAACCCTGATTATTGTTAATTCTTCTACACTGCTGTTCCTTCTAACTCACAACTAATCAGGTGGCAAACTTCAGAGACATTTGGACTGCTCCCTCAATTGCTTCTTGGTTCTCATAAACACAAGCTGTGCCCTGGCATGCCCTTGTCTGTACCCACATTTCCATTTCTAACATTATACCTTAGTTCAGGCTCTTATGATATCTCTCTAGGATTAATGTAATGCCCTTTTTAAAATGTGTTGATTCTTTCCATATTATAAAAGCAACAAATCTCACTATAGAAAAAGTGGAAAATACAGGAAAGCATGAAAAATGCAAGATTATCTATAATCTCATGTTCCAGAGGTTATTGACATTTTGTTTTTTTCCAGTTTGTTCTTCATGTGTCCACCTCTCTATCATATCATAAATGATATTGCATCTTCTTTTTAAACTTACCATGAAATGACATTTCTTATGCTATTATGAATTCTTTGTTGTAACTCATTTTAATGGTTGTATAATATTGTTATTTTATTTAGGCTTTTACAACTCACACTTAACTTTTAATTCTTCAAATCATATGGTTTTTAAAAAAATGTATGGTATGAGGTCAGGAGCTAAATAATAAAAAACTCATGACTGCTATTGCAGGCAACCTACCCAAGTTTACTACAACTACTGATCTAACTTAGGGAACAGGACATTACAATTAAAGGTGATGATCGATAATCCCCTCACTCTTTTAGGCCAGGGACTCAGTGAAAGAGTGTCCAGAGGAGTGCTGGGACTGGCCAGTTATTTGAATTCTCTATGATACAGTTTCCTTATCTCCAAAATGAAATAATAAAAGTTTTTGTCCCATAAGGTAGTAGCAAGGATTAAGTAAATTAATATGAATAAAATATAGTAGAACAGTACCTGGCACATAGTAAGTTTCATTTAAGTGTTTGCTTATTAGTACTGAGAATATTATTTCACTTTCTTGTGGTGGATACCAACACAAGAGATTCTGGTTTAGGAAAACAAAGTGAAGTTTTAAACTCTGCTGACCTGGAGATTCTTAGACTTGTCCTGTGTGGTGTCAGGCTTGTTCCTGGCTTTTGGTTAAGGGATAACACTATGGACAGCTATTAATTGTTCTTAACTGTAATTACTAAAAGGCACATCATGGGTTTAGACCACGGGTTCTCAACCACAACACATTAGAATCACCTGGGAAGCTCTCAGAAATACCAATGCCTGTGTGCCAACCTTACATCCTTAAAGATTTTGATTCAATTGTTTTGGGTTGGGGTCTCTGGCATCAGTATTTTAAAAATAATTCCCTTGATGATTTTAATATATAGAATCACTAATTTACATGAGAGCAAAGGAGAAAATTCTTAAATTTATGTTGGACTGCCCTTTAAACTTTTGAGAATAAGGCAAATTAATGTCTATAAATGTATAATCCTATATAAATTAAAATACCGTATTGGTTCCTTAAACCACCACTCAGAAAGAATTGCATCAAGAATTTCAGGAGGCAGTGGTTCATTTTCCATTATATTTAATCTGATTGCTTCTTCTTCTTCTGTAAATTGTACTTCTGAAGTCTAAACATGAAAACAAAACAAAACAAAACAAATTTAAATGTCTATATTAATTAACAATGCTCCATTGCATAATTGATTAAGACGAGACTGGTTTTTCTCAGAACATTTTTTTATACTGTTGCTTGTAAACCTTTTAAAATTTGTGCTCTTTTCTTTAAACCAATTTTAATATGGTTTTAAATATTAAATTATTCATATATAAGAGGAGTTACTAGCTATTAGCATAACTGATTTTCATACATGGCCTCAGGATATCTATCATCACTTTTTGTTAAAATCTTGTTCAGTTTACATCATAATCCTATAAGCCTTAACTGACTTTTGTCATCTATCTTATAATGATTAAACCTAGGTCCTGATTAAAGGTGGGCTAGCTAGGTGGTCATCTGAAATACAATCTGTACCATTTACAAGGGATCCTTTGAGAAGCAAAGGGTCTAGCTATATTGGAAATGTTTAAAAGGGGAGTTAGAATGAAGAACTTTCTCTTTACAACCGTAGATAGAAGCCACCTAAGAGAGTCATACTACCTTTCTTATGAGGCATCATGAGAATTAATATTCTGAAATCCCCATTGGCACTGGGGCAGATTTTTATAACACAAGATAAAAAACAGCAGCGAACACAATAATGAAAAACCTTATAGTCTAGGTCAGACATATCAAATAGTCCCAAGTAAATGCTATACAACACTCCTATCAGGAAAAACTTTTCTGATTTTTATTGCAGCTATGTGAAACTCAGTAATTTTATATTCTAGATTAGCAGTAAGATCTGTATTTAACATGTGAGGAGGATGACTCTTCAATGATTTTTATGGGCTAATATTTTTCTTTTTCTTAGAAAATTTATAAAGTTTTATATTGCTTATATTCTATTTTCCAAAAGTAATACCAGTAAATACAACTATCTGCAAAGAGAGTATCAGTATTACTACTGGCTTCTTTGTATTTTCTTCCTCAATCTTGACATTGGCCTGAACTGCAAGCTCTTCAAGTTCTTGTTTTGCAAGTTGTTCTTCCTCAGTATCTTCTTCAAATTCAGTTCCAATTTTCCTTTCAGTTTTGAGCATTAGTTTTTCTTGTAGAAATTCTTCAAACTGAATGTGAAAGATGCCCAAGTTTTCTGCTAACTGTCTACCACAGACAGTTTTGCCAGAGCCATGGGGGCCCAGAAGGCATATTCTCAATGGAGGAGCCTGCCATGAGGGGTGGGTCAGGGGAAGGTGGGGTAAGGGAGAGTGAAGAAAAGAAAGTTTTGAGTAATTAAAAAAAAGGTTAATTAACTGCTTCCCCCCAAGACGGAATTATCACTTCATAAACTCAAGGATATTTTGACATTAGGATGTAAATTAACATGATTCACTGCATCAACAATTGTTCTCAGGGTGCATTAACCACAAGATCATCTTGATCTCTTGGGCCAAAAGGCATTTGCTAAAATAGAATTTTTTTTAAGTTTTTGTTTAAAAAGAATGGAAAGATACTTTTTTAGCATGATAAAAACATCTGACAACTTATATTAAAATGGTATGTCAAAATGATCAAGCATTATGACATCTATACAGAAATACACAAACTTTCTATGGTATAATGTTAAGAGAAAAAAGATTATAAAATATTTTATACACTAGAAAGAATGTGGAAGAGGATGAGAAAGTAAAACATAAAAATGAAGACTTGCTTAAAGCTGGTGTTACCATGTGTGTGCTTTGTTTTAAAGAATGAATAAAATATTGCCACAGTGTGTTCCTTTATTGTTATTAGTGTGGTAAAATATACATAACGTAAAACTTACCATTTTAACCATTGTTAAGTGTACAATTCAGTGGCATTACGTACAGAAACAATGCTGTGCAAACATCACCACTATCTCTCTGCTGAAGTTTTTCATCATCCCAAACCAGAACTCTGTACCCATTAAACAGCAACTTCTAGTCTCTCTTCTTCTCCACCCCTGGCAACCACTTTTTTTGTTTTCTGTCCCTATGAATTTACCTTGTATGAGCCCAATCATATAGTATTCGTTCTTTTGCGTTTGGCTTTAATAAATATTTTTTAAGGAAGGTAAAAAACTGGTCCAAAGGTGATAAACAAGTCAGGATAAAAATGTTCCCACAAATTTAGGGAAAGGTTGATTGTTCTATAGCTTCTTAAAGCAATTTTAAGGCAGTTCAGTTGATCAAGGACAACTCCCCTCTGGGAACACTCTTGCAATCTTATGAACCAGTGTTATCCTTTGCTCTTCAAAGTCAGGCAAAGTCAGGCATGAATTTGCCCCTGTAACCATGCCTCTGAGTTGAACCAGGTTAACAACAATCTCACCTGAGTAAATCACCTTTCTACAGAGGATGTCAGCCCACTGAAGGCCTTGAGCCTGTGAATCCCACACTTCCCCCAAATCCTATCTTATGATCAGCAGACTGCTCTGCTCAGAGACTGAGCAGATTATGGATATAGTAAGTCCCTAAAAAGTGAACAGGATCAATGATTAGAATAGAAAAATAGTTTTCACCTTTAATGGTTCTTTATGAGCTACATACTCCTGAGGATATGCCAAAAATTTTTCTCTTGCCCCAGGACTTGAAAAGTAGTAGATCTTTTCTCGATATTTAGCTGCATCTTCTGTGTTGCCTGGTTGGAGGACGAAGTTTTCTTTGAGGACCACTGGACAAAAGTGCTTTGTGTCTCCCAAATGTCTTTTTTTCTCTTTCATTTTATCTTCACTCTAGAAATAGTTTTTAACATTTGGAGAATATTTTAAAAAGTATTTTGATGCAATTCTAAAGAGGGAATTGAAAGATAATATCTATTAAATAATATCTAATCCATAAAAATACATCTTTAAAACAATTTGTAAAGGCCAGTTCTTATATGGCCTTTTTAAAGAAAGCAATATAAAACTATTCATTGACCACTGTTCACCAGTATTTACAATAAGGTAAACAATGTACAGTTGGATAACACTCATTTACTCTCAAGTTACTGTTTTTCCTGGCTTCCACTGAACCAGAAACTCACATCACATACCGAGATTGGGCCTACAGGCAGGAATGAGTTGGAGTAAAAACATGCAAGTCAAAACTTTAGATTACAAAATTTGTTAACTCATTTATTCTAGCAGATCTAAATTGCCAAGGTCTTTAACCACCTGATTAGGCTTCCATGTATAAAGTCTTACACATTTCACAATCATAACTTTTTAGTCAATACAACACAGGGATTTTAACTTTGGAAAGGAACCTCTTACTAGATGAAACCTGTAAATAAGTCTTGCTTGCTTAATTAAAACATACCAGGGTTTGCCCAGTTTTCTCATTTGAGAGGAGAGGTTGCTGGTAGTGATAAAATTTTCCTTTCACAAACTTGCATTTATAATTGTAGGTATGGATTCTGATGTGGCTGCTTTTAAATTGTCCAATCTGAACTGCTTACATTGTATTTAAGTTGCCCAATTAATTACAAATTATCTATTTAATTTCAAAGGTTAAAGCTTCAGGAAAAATTTCAATTTAACTTGAAGTGATTTATTTCTTAGGTTGCTGAAAATGATGGCAGCCCAGAAACATGAGCTTATCTATGGTTTTGAAAGGCTGTTTTCGTTTTGGTTAAAAAAATAAAGGAAAACCATTTACATTTACATATGTATACACACCAACCATCTCGCACCAAATAAACAAAAAAACCCATGATGATCCTTAGGTACATATGACTTAAACACAAATTCTGACATTGTTTAAACAATGGAGGTCCCCCCCCAACATTTAGAAAAGCTGTTGTCTAATGCAGAAGAAGGAATATACCATGGTATCAAATGTTCTTTTCTGATGAAGGAAGCAACTACAGAAAGCTTTTGTTCCAAAGTAACCAGTGCTGTAGATGCAACCCACCAACTACTCCCTCAGTACTACTTCAAAACAAACATATCAGACTTGATTTTTATTAGAATATAATTATTTCTTCATGCT
This sequence comes from Anoura caudifer, assembly GCA_004027475.1. Lineage (NCBI taxonomy): Eukaryota > Metazoa > Chordata > Mammalia > Chiroptera > Phyllostomidae > Anoura > Anoura caudifer. The sequence continues at coordinate 220,152 of PVKU01001583.1, forward strand.
AATAAATCAAAAAGCCAAGACCCAGATTTTTATACATATAAATATTTATAAAAAGGAATGCAAACAATTATTCGGCTTTGTCTTCTAAACAAGAATGCCAAGTTAGAATCTTCATAAAAAGCACTTACAATTTGAAGACACTTCATATTTGCCTCTTTTGCCAGCACCAAGTCTGCCTCATCTCAATCTTTCTATTTTTTGAGAAATATTAATTCTCCACTGCTGTCTGTGGCACCAGTTAGTCCTTCAGGATCAAGACCTCTGACAAAGCCTCTTGGTTTATCAGCAGCCTCTCTTCTCTTCTTTGATTTGCTATATCAGATTCATTATCAGATAAAGATGTTCTTTTTGTTTCATCTTTTTCTTTACCAGGTTTTTGAGAATGAAGAAATGCTCCAATTAACTCTGGACAATCTAAATTTCTTCAGGTTCCCAAGTATTGTCAGCATCTGTGAATTCCTTCCACTTCAGGAAATACTCCACCTTCCTGTTCACTATGTGTTGGTACAATACTTTTTCCACTACAAATTCTTCAGGCTCTGCCTCTTCAACTTTTTTACTCTTTCCATTCTGTTTCTTTCCCATTGTTTATAAAGAGTTTTATTGGAGGTCATTTAAAAAAAATGTTTTTAAGGTATGTTTTGTTGATTATGCTATTACATTGTCCCATTTTTTTCTACTCTTTGTCTTCCTCTGCCCTGCATCCCCCTTCCGCCAGCATTCCCCTTCCCTTAGTTTATATCCATGGGTCATACATACGAGTTCTTTGGCTTCTCCATTTCCTGTACTATTCTTAACCTCCCCCTGTCTATTTTGTGCCTACCATTTATGCTTCTTATTCTGTATCTTTTCCTCCATTCTCCCTCCCCCTCCTCCCCGCTGATAACCCTCCACATGATTTCTGTGATTCCGTTCCTGTTTTGCTTGTTTGCTTAGTTTGTTTTTGTTTTGGGGTTCAATTGTTGATAGTTGTGAGTCTGTTGTCATTTTACTGTTTCTTAGTTTTGATCTTCTTTTTCTTAGATAAGTCCCTTTAACATTTCACAGAACAAGAGCTTGGTGATGACAAACTCCTTTAAACTTACCTTATCTGGGAAGCACTATATCTGCCCTTCCATTCTAAATGATAGCTTTGCTGGGTAGAGCAATCTTGGATGTAGGTCCTTGCCTTCATGACTTTGAATACTTCTTTCCAGCCTCTTCTTGCCTGCAAGGTTTCTTTTGAGAAATCAGCTGATAGTCTTATAGGAACTCCTTTGTAAATAAGTCTCTCCTTTTCTCTTGTTACTTTTAAGATTTTTCTCCTTATCTTTAATCTCAGGGCAGTTTAATTATGATGCGTCATGGTGTGTTCCTCCTTGGGTCCAACTTCTTTAGGACTCTCTGAGCTTCCTGGATTTGCATGTCTATTTTCTTCACCAGATTAGGGAAGCTTTCCTTCATTATTTTTTCAGATAAGTTTTCAATTTCTTGCTCTTCCTCTTCTCCTTCTGGTACCCCTATGATTCGGATGTTGGAACATTTAAAGTTGTCTTGGAGGTTCCAAGACAACTCTCTTAATTTTTTTTGAATTCTTGTTTCTCATTCTGTTCTGGTTAAATATTTATTTCCTCATTCTGCTCCAAATCATTGATTTGAATCCCAGTTTCCTTCCCTTCACTGTTGGTTCCCTGTATATTTTTCTTTATTCACTTTGTATAGCCTTCACTTCTTTTATTTTGTGGCCATACTCAACGATTTCTATGAGCATCCTGATTACCAGTGTTTTGAACTCTGCCTCTGATATCTCTTTGTTGCTTAGTTCTTTTTCTGAAGTTTTGAGCTGTTCTTTCATTTGGGCCATATTTATTTTTTTATTGCAGAATTGAAGAGCTATTATTCACTGCCTCTGTGCTGCTCCAGATCCCAAGTCCACAGTGTCTCCAGCCCTGCACGCTTCCAGCCCAAGCCACATCCAAGGAAGAGGGGGCCTGGGACTCGTGCACTGCACTGCTGCTGTGAGAAGGGGGTTGGCCTTTAATTAATCAGTTTTTCATATCCCTTTAAGTTCATATCTCAAGCTTCTTTATTTTCATAAAGAAAATATGCAGCACTGAGAATCAAGCTGCACCCAGCTCTCTACAGACATAGGTATAATGAAAAACCCCAGGATATACTCTGGGACAGAATCAGTTTCTAAAATAAAATTAAGAAGTAAAAGCTGAATCAGGGTTACCATTTCTTACCTATTGAAAATGAAATGCGAGATGCTTCATGAGTTGCTTACTTGCTACTAAGTGCATATGTAATCAAATAATTTGAGCCCTGGTTGATGTGGCTCAGTGGACTGAGTGCTGGCCTGCGAACCAAAGGGTCTCTGGTTCGATTCCTATGAGGGCACATGCCTGGTATGTGGGCCAGGTCCCCAGTAAGAAGTGTGTGAGAGGCAACCACACATTGATGTTTCTCTCCCTCTCTGCTTCCCTTCCCCTCTAAGAGTAAATAAATAATATCTTTAAAAAAAACAAATAATTTGAAAATATTTTATTTCATTCCATTGGTAATTTGTAACCTATTTTTCATTATGAAAAATAAATAAACTATGTGTAAAGCCCTTTAAGAATTCTTGCAATTTATTTACTTAAAGAGTTCATTCATTCTTTTTAGAGAGAGGGGAAGGGAGAGAGAAAGAGAGGGAAAGGAACATCAATGTATGAGCAATATATGGATAGGCTGCCTCTCACATGCCCCTGAACGGGGGACCTGGCTTGCAACCCAGGCATGTGCCCTGACCAGGAAATGAACCAGCAACCCCTCAGGTTGCAGGACAACACTCAGCTCACTGAGCCACACTAGTCAGGCTTATTGCAATTTATTTAAAGCAGTGGAAACACACGTAAAAAGAAGTTTTGGTGTTATAAAACACATGCTTATGTAAAATTATTCAAAACTTCTCACAATGCATAAAGAATAAAATTTTTTTCTCACACTTTCTCTTCAAATACTATATTAATGTTCTCCAAAGGGGGGTAGGATCAAGGGTGGGAAGTGGGGATGGATGGGGTGGGGGGAAGCAGTGAAAATGGAGACAATTGTACTTGAACAACAATAAAAAAAGTTTAAAAAAGAAACATTCTTAATGGTTTTATGTGTATCTTTCCAGACTATTTTTTCTAAGTATATCCTACCAACATACATACAAACATAGACATATACTTAGGCACCAATACATTATTTTTAAAAATATTAATGAACTAATATTTTATAAGATTACTCTACTACATGTCTCATTTTTTTGTCCAAAACAAGATATAATGAACAACTTTTGGTAAAGGTACAAAAATGGGACTAATCTCTTTTCTTGCACTACTTTTAAAAATTACAAAAAGTATATTGATATAATTTTAAGAATTTTTTCAATTACAGTTGGCATACAATATTATATTAATTTCAGGTGTACAACACAGTGATTAGACATTTATACGACTTACAAAGTGATCACCCTGATAAGTCTAGTACCCAACTGGCGCCATACATTGTTATCGTAGTATTATTGACTATTTCCTTTGCTGCACTTTACATCGCCATCACTGTTATCTTGTACTACTTTTGTTTAATTTTTGTATCAAGGTTATGCAAGTTTCATAATGAGCTGAGAAGTATTGATCTTTTTCTATGATATGGATGGTTTTAAACAATATAGGAATTACCTAATCAACAAAGGTATATTAGAAATGACCTAAAACTCCCATTATTTTTGTTTGTTCAGCTTTTATCTTTCTTCCTAAGCAAATTTTAGTAATTGATATTTTGAAAATCCATTTCATCTTAATTTTAAAGTTAATTTATTAGTATGAGGTTCCTGTAATTTAAAATAACCCTCTTTTTTACCTAATTATATATCAGTACTTTTTTGTTTTCAAGTGTATTTGATTGCTTCTTTTTACCTAATTTGACTTGATGGAAGTTTTTCTGTATTATTGCCAGTGAACCAACTTTTTATTTTTGGAAATTAGGTCTACTGTTTTTATTTGCTCTTGTTTTCCTATTTCATTAATTTTTGCCTTTAATCTCCTCCTCTCTACTTTCTATTGATTTATTTTGTTGTGCTTTTTTCCAGGTTCCTGAGTTGAAGGCTTAATTAATTTTTCCAGTCATTCTTATTTTTTCAATAAATGCACTCATGAAGAGGGACCCCCCAAAACTGGAATTATCTCCTAGAGGGTGGACCCCTTGTAGTACAGGCTTCCCCTATTAGGTGTGTTCTAAGAACCCATCTGTATCAGTGTATCAGCTGGCATTGTTGTGAGAGGCTGCGTTTGGCTTCAGTGAATTTTATTTTGAAGACTCTTTCAACTCATTTGCCCATTTCATGATAATGCACTTGCCCACACCACACTAAGTGTTCAACACTATTTGACAAAAAATAGCAAGACCCCCATGCCCCACCCTGCCTACTCACCAGATCTTGCCCAGAGCTACCATTTTTGTTTTCCCAATAAAAAACATCCTCAAAGGGAAACGTTTCACTGATGTGGAAGAGGTGAAACAAAAAATGGCAGAAGCACTAAAAGGCATCAAAGTCGACAAGTTCAAAAACTGTTTTGAGCAGTGGAAAAATGTTTCGAAAAGTGTATTTCACCAAATGGAGAGTAGTTTGAAGGTTTAAACATGTAGGAATAAATACACAATTTTTTATAACTAGTGTTTTTTGAGGGGGTCTCCCCTCATATGTGTTTATCTGTGAAATCACTACAATCAAGATAATGAACATATTCATCAATACCACAATTTTCTCAGGCCTCTTTCCCGACATTGTTTGCCTCCTACCTGCCCCACCCCCAGGCACCACTGCTGTGTTTTCTGTCACTATAATTAGCTTGCATTTTCTAGAATTTTATACACACGTAATCACATAGTATTTTTTTTTTGGTCTGGCTTCTTTCTTTGTCTTTTCTTTTTTTTTAAAGATTTTATTGATTTATTTATTTAGAGAGCGGGGAAGGGACAGAGAAAGAGAGGGAGAGAAACATCAATGTGTTGTTGCCTCTTACATGGCCCCCAGTGGGGACCTGGCCTGCAACCCAGGCATGTTCCCCGACTGGGAATCGAACCGGCGACTCTTTGGTTCCCAGCCCGAGCTCAATCCGCTGAGCCACACCAGCAGGGCTGACTTCTTTCTGTTAGCATAATTATTTTGGGATTCATCCAGATTGTTGCATGTATCAGCAGTTCTTTCATTTATTTATTTTTTGTTGTGTACTACTCCAGGTTTAATTATCCCATTGCTGATGCTTAGATCCTTTTTAGTACTAGTCAGTGGTTAGTGGGAACAGGCATTATTTCTGGCCTTGTGTGAGATCTAAGTACTGGTCCCTCTAATTTCATCAGGGGGTACTTCTCCAAATCCAACCCCCTTTATTCCATCTTCCCCAGAAAGACTGTTGAGATTTTAATTCATATCTTCCCAGAATTTTTCTTATAATGTGGTACACATCTTTTGCTTTTCTCCGTATAGCGCATTTCTTCTCCTTTTCTAGTAACATAACCTTCCTCTCTCTTCTCACAGAGAACTGCATCTTCCACATTCTGAGGAGCTCACGTGGACCAGATGATCACAGTAACTCCCCACCTCATAATCATTAGGTGGGCATGTTACCAAGGTTGGTTCAGTCATACTAAGCCCTCTAGTTACTGTGATTAGTCAGGACAATTGACTAAGACAGGAAAAGCAAAGTTCTTTCTTGCTATTTTTCCAGGTGGATATAAGGATAGTGTTCTTTTGCCTCCTAGATCAAAATTTTTAAGAACTTCTGGAAACTAGATCTGCTTTGTTTGAGAAAAGCATCTTTGCAGATACAATTAAGGATCTCAAGATGATATGTATAATTTATTATCCAGGTGGTCCCTAAATCCAATGAGTGTCTTTATAAGAGGAGAAGACAGAAGAGGAGAAGGCCATATTCAGACAGAGGCAGAGATGGGAGTTAAGCAGCCATAAGCTGTAGATTGTCTGGAGGTACCAGAAGGTGGAACAGGAAAGGAAAGATTTTCCCTAGAGCCTTAGAGGGAGCAGCTCTCTACTGACACCTTGATTTCAGAATTCTTACCTCAAGAATCATGAGGGAATTAATGTCTGTTATTTTAAGCATTTCAGTTTGTGGCACTTCCTTTCTTTTTCTTTTTTAAAATTTTACTATATTTTGTATTGTTTCAGTCTTTTACAATGTCTATGTCTTACTTTTTTAAATTATATTTTATTGACTGTTATTACAGTTGTCCCAATTTTTTCCCCTTTGCGTCACCTCCACCAAGCTATCCCCACTCCTTCAGGCAACTTCCACAACATTGTTCGTATCCATGGGTCATATGTGTAAGTTCTTTGGCTACTCTATTTCCTGTACTGTATTTTACATCCCCATGGCTATTCTGTAACTACCTATTTGTACTTCTTAATCCCTTCACCTCTTCAACTGTTCTCCCCCACCCCCTCCCATCTGGCAACCATCAAAACACTCTCCATATCCGTGATCTGTCTCTGTCCTTCTTGTTTGCTTAGTTTGTTTTTCAGATTCACTTTTGACAGATATATATTTACTGCCATTTTATTGTTCCTAGTTTTTATCTTCTTTTTCTTAATTAATTCCCTTTAACATTTCATATAATAATGGTTTGGTGATAATGAACTCCTTTCACTTTTTCTTATCTGTGAAGCTCTTTACCAGCCCTCTAATTCTAAGTAGCTTAGCTACTGATAAGATAGCTTTGTTGGGTAGAGGAATCTTGGCTGTAAGTCCCTGCTTTTCATGACTTTGAATACTTCCCAATCCCTTCCAGCCTGCAAAGTTCCCTTGAGATATCAGCTGATGGCCTTATGGGAAGACCCCTGTAGGTAACTAACTGCTTTCCTCTTGATGCTTTTAAGAGTCTCTTCATCTTTAACCTTTGGCATTTTAATTATGCTGTATCTTAGGGTGGTCCCCTTTGCATCCATCTTATTTGGGAGACTCTGTGCTTCCTGTACTTTCATGTGTATTTTCTTCACCAAATTAGGGAAGTTTTCTTTCATTATTTTTTTCAAATGCTGGTAGGTTTCCAATTTCTTGCTCTTTCTTTTCTCCTTTTGGCACCCATATGAAGCAAATGTTGGAACAGTTGAAGTTGTCCCAGAGGCTGCTTATGCTATCTTTGGTTTTTTCTTTTTTGATTCTTTTTTCATCTTGTTGTCTGACTGGTTCTTTTTTTCTTCCTTATATTCCAAATAATTAATTTGATTTTTGGCTTCATTTGCTCCACTGTTGATTCCCTGTAAATAGCTCTTTATTTCAAGTAGTATATCCTTCATTTCTGACTGGATCTTTTTTATGCTGCTGAGGTCCTCATTAAGTTCCTTGAGCATCTTTATAAACAATGTTTTGAACTCTGCATCTATTAGATTGCTTATCTCCATATTGTTTAGTTCTTTGTCTGGAGTTTTGATCTGTTCTTTCATTTGGGCCATGCTTCTTTCTTCCCTCATTTTGGCAGCCTCCCTGTGTTTATTTCTATGTATTAGGTAGAGTTGCTATCACTCCCTGTCTTAGTAGCATGGAATAATGTAGTTAGTGTCCCATAGGATCCAATGGCACAGCCTCCCCTATCACCCAAGCTGAGTACTTGAGGCATGCCCTTCATGTGGGCTGAGTGCACTCTCCTCTTGTAGTTGAGCCTTGATTGCTGTTGGCAGGTCAATGGGAGGGATTTACCCAGGCCAATCAGCTGCAAGGACTGGTTGTAACCACTGACCATGAACCTCTGCCCTCTTCGGAGGATCAGCTGTGCAGGCGCAGGGTGGTGGTGCTCTGATGTGGTCTGTAGCTGTCCACTGGGTGCACTGGCTCTGGGGTTTCCCAGGTGGTACAGGCCAAGGTCAGCCCCCACCTGTGTTTTGCCCAGGGCCACCCTGTATGAGTTATAAAGCAATCTGAGATGGTTACTTATGCCAGGCTTGGAGATTCCCAGGTGAAGCCAAGCTATAAATCTAGGCTGGTTACTGCCAACGCTGGGCCTGGGGCCACTTAGCAAGAGGTATGGGAGCTGGGGACTCACTGAGGCTATCTGCTTGTTTGAAAAGATTTAGGAAGTTGTGAAGCATGAGTCAAGATCAGCCATTCACATGGAAAAGCCACAGTTAACAGCTATAAGTTAGGTGGGACAGAGCCTCAGGGGATTTCCAGGGTTGGACAAACAGCATCAGCCAGGTTGATGGAGTCTCAGATATGGCACTCACTGTTTCTGTGGCTCTGTGGGGGGGGGGAGGGGGTGGTTCAGAAATGGAAAATGGCCTCTACCCACTTTTCTGACGGAGAGAAAGCAGTCCCCCAGCTCCCTCCTTGATGCCAGACACTTCAGTTCCTCCCCATATGCCACTGGTGCCTTTAAAGTTGCTACCCTGGTGCTAGAGCTCAGAGGGAGTGAGTCCGAGTAAGTTCAGGTGTGGCTTATTTAAGAAGAGCTGCTTGGGACTCTAGAAGTTTCTTCCACTGGCTCACTCCTCATTGGTCTTTGCAGCCAGAAGTTGTGGGAACTTATTTTCCTGGCACTGGAACCCTGGGCTGGGGGGCCTTGTCTGGGGCTAGAACCCCTTACTCCTGAGATATCCCTCCCAAATTTTATCCACCACACATGGATGTGGGACCAGCCCATTCTGCATCTCCACCCTTCCTCCCATTGTGGATGGATGTGGTTTCTTTAATTCTGTAGTTGTTAGACTTCCATTCAACTTGATTTCTGATGGTTCTGAATCATGGTTTTTCTATATTTGAGTCATAAGTTTGATGTGTTTGTGCAAGGATGTGAGCCATGTTTACCTATGCCACCATCTTGAGTGTAAGTTTTTGCACTTTCTATGGTATCCTTAGGTAACTAATAACAGGAAGAAGTGGTAAATTAGGGAGTGTGGAAGTGAGGAGAGGTCATTATTATTAATGAAGACCTTACCTAAAAATATGTTTTGAATATTACAGGCAGCCTGAGACTTGTCTAGAGATACAAGAAAGAGACATTGACTTTGCAGAACAGAACCAGACATGAAAGAACAGCAGAAGGAGGATGATTAAAAGAAGAGAATCTAAATATAGGAAGAAAAAAACCTGCACCTGTTAGCCACCTGACTTATGGTTTCAGCAGCTCCTTACTGATAAAGTACCGGAAGTTCTTATCTGAATCACAGTACATAACAATTGTTGTTTGACACACACATATTTGGGTTTAAACTTAATTACAACTATCTGCTTATCTAACTTATTACATCATTTTGTTTCATTCATAAAGCACCAAATTAAAAGAATCACTTCTTCATTTATTATTGATAGATGCCTGAATTGGGTGGCTATCAATTGAGAATGGTTATCAAAATTTTTGTGATGAAGGATTAGATTGTTTGCTAAAATGAGTCATTCCTGTTTGAAAATACCACTCATTAGTATCATGCAAGCAACCTCTCAAAGTTGCCATTGCTGTATTTTACTTAAAACACCCACTTCTGTTAAATTAATAAGAGATTTCTGTCTCTCCCTGGTTGGGTAGCTCAGTTAGATGGAATGTTGTCTTGTACACCAAAAAGGTTGTGAGTTCGATCCCCAGTCAGGCACTCCAGGAGACAACCAATTCATGTCTTTCTCTCATATCTGTTTCTTTCTCTCTCTCTCAAATCAATAAAGAGATAAATAAAAACATATCCTGAGGTGAGGATTAAACAAATTTTTAAAAATAGTTCTGTCCCTAATATCTAGAGATTTGTCCACGAAAAATTTCTTTATCAATTTCCCTTTTCTTTTTTCATGGGTGTAACATACTGCCTAAGCAGCCCTGGCATTTCAGGGATCAAGGAAAGCTGGGGTGGAAGCGAAGTGAGTTGAAAATGTTTATATATAAAATTGAGTAGGCCTGCTTATTTTCCTGAGGTTCAAGAGTGCTAATTACTATTTTGGATATGTGCACTTTCAATGATGTGATCAATGTTAAGGAGCAGTAATAAAAGACTCATACCTCTTCCTCTTCCTCTTCCTCATCTTCCAGCTCCTCCTCAACCTCTGCTTCAGCATGAAAGTCCTCTGTTTCTTCCTCATAATCTTCTAAATTTAATTCCCATCCAGCATACTGGAAAGGTCCTGTAAGAGAGGAAGAAAGGAAGGAAGGAACAAACAAACATTTGGAAAGATATTTTTACAATAAAATGATATTAGTAATATTGGTTTGGCCAAGAAGTCTGTAAGTTTTTTTCCATAAAATAAAAGACACATTTTCATTATCACCAATAACTTTACTGATTTGGATACTTTGAGTATGTCAGCTATCTCCCACATGGTATAACGTGGATTATTCTCAATTTATGTCTTGATTTGATCACTATCAGCTTTAACTGTTCTATAGGACCATGGAGCGGTGTCAGCATGAAACCTCCAGCACAAACTTCACAAACTATTTTTCACACATTCAGTCAGTCACAGTACCTTCTCCATACCGTGCACAAATCTTGTTTTGCACTTCAGCTGTGTTTTTACCTTTCTTGAAATAATAAAGCATAATATGCCAAAAATATTGCTTATATTCTTCCATCTTCAATATTAAAATGGCTACACAAAAATTCACCAATATTGATGTTTTTTTAAATGCACGCTGACATTACAGCTGTCAGAATAGAACCTGGCTAAAGACAACTGATGCACTACTAGAGCCATCTTATGGAAAAAACCAAATGAACTTTTTGCCCAACCCAATATTACAGTAGTTTAAGATTAGGAAAATTAACTGCAGTGACTGATCTCTTACTATAAATGTGTATGCAAATTGGCCTTTAGAAATTCTTTAAGCAACAACTGGCCAGTGCTATTTGTGCACCACGACTGTTCTGATTGGCAGGTGCCTGTGCTATGAGAGTCGTTAAATACTTTAAACATCATCCCTGGATATATTGAATGTTTTACTTTATGGACCATCAAGAAAGGCTTTAAACTTGAACAGCGCTTTTAATAATGTTACTTGCTCTGGACAATAAACGTTAGGATTACAGCCCTTACTTTCCATTGTCTCAACTGCTTTTTGAAGTAGTTCCTCTGGAGTTTTGCCAGCAATCTCCAAGTGGAAAATTTGAATGGAAGAGTCAGTGAATGTTCTTTCTATAGATTTCCATGTGGTGACGAAAGATTTGATCTTCTCTTTAATCGGTTCCATTTCAGGAACATCAGGATAAGCGTCTTCAGGAAACTCAGGTAGTTCAACTTTTGAGTAAAGGTTAAAGGAAAGAAAAAAAAAGAGGCTTCAAATAAGTTATTTTACCCATATTGCCAAAATGATTTATATTTAATATTTTTAAAACACATAAAATAAACATGTTGTTCTCAACAATAATGTACATTTATAAATTCATATTTTAATCATGCTTTAATTTCTTATATTGGCTAGATGAATTATTATCTATTAATAAAATTATTTGGATAATTAATATGTATTTCATATGGTATCTTTAACTGTAGATAAAATGTATAAAGTTTGATGAAAAACAGTGTTATTTGCGGGACAGATACACTTTTAATGTAATAAGCTAAATCAGGACAATGCATCAACTGGCATACAATGCAAAAAGAAATAAGTAGGAAGTTCATGCTATGCCTAAAATAAGGGACTATACCCTTTGTAGGAGAATATGAAAACTACTTTTATGCACTAACTACTTTTATTTTACATGCTCACCTGGTTCAGGTAATTTAGTTTCCTGGCCCTCTTTAGGCTCTTTTGGAAATTCTGTTCCAACTGTAGTTTCCTCAGTAGGCTCAGATACTTACAAAAGAAATCTAATAGTTAGTGTTTGAATTTTAAGACATGGTTTCTTTATGAAAGTTTCAGCACAAAGAGAATTTCAAAGCACAGTTTAAATTGTATACACTATGTCTAACTGAAAATATAATTCCAGTTAGGAAAAGTATAGCATAAAAATACCTCATAATATAAGGCAGAACATGAAGAATATTCTTAAATATACTGAAGGACAATGACCAGAATAATATCTGACACATGATACATACAATTCTGACTGGTAACAGTCATGTCTACAGCATCGAGCTAGACCTGACCCCAAATGGAATAGGAGGCTGGCTTTAGATCATCCTAAGAAGGTTCCCTGGGAGAAACAGTAGGGAGATAAAAAGCAATAAAACTAAATAATCCCCTAGACCTGTAACATTATTGCGAGACACTGAGGACACTAGAGCCCTCTGTTTTAATGTCTGATGTATCATATTTAATGAATTTCTATTTATGTATTTATTTGTTTTTGGTATTGTATGGCCTGTCTTCTTGCAAAAAGCAGGTGGGTAGGAGAAGAGTCAGCCTAAGTGTTTAGGTATTGAAGAAAACGCTGAAGTCTCTGAGTGGGAGCAGAAGTCAATGGACGTGTGGGACTCTTCAAAAAGGGATTGGGTGTTTTGTCCTGCTAGCTCCTCTGTTGGGCACAAGGGGTATGATTTTATACTTATTGTCCCATAAAATTAAGCCAATCCATGTGATAAAAATGATCTATGTTGACCTTGAGCTTTCTCAGTGTGAAAATTCCCGTTAGTCCTGTTTCTTTTACCAGACGACAGCAGGTTCCTAGTTGCCCCAGGCTGGATTTGGCTGCAGGTAGTTAAAGACCTAGTTCATAGCACTAGTTTCTAATCCAATAGTAACTGCACTTGGAAGCATTTATGAGCCTCACTTCCAGCATGGCGGGGTACCCCATCTTGCTGCTTTCAGCCGACTCCCCAGTCCTTAGAGTGACTTTCATTGTCCAAAGACTACTCCTTGCCCTGCCCCACCCACCAAACTGCACCTCTGCAGCAGGGCTGGCTCCATGGGTGTGTGACCCATGCAGTTGTATAGTCTCTCACTCAGAATGGCCTCACACTTACTGTAATGTTCTTTGGTTGTCAATTTGAAATTTTTAATAATTTTATCTTTGAACTTTGTTTTGTAATTAAAATCCAAAGGGGCCCCAATGGGACAATAGAGCATCCATATGAGCAGAGACAGGTACAACATGTGTTAGCCAGTCCTCGCCATCTCATTCTTATGAGCGTTCCTGATGGCCCATCATGAGTATAGAATTCCAGAGAACCCAAGGTATGTGGGAGTACGTATTACTGAGTGGTGAGGGCAGGCAGGCAAAGATGCTGACAGACCCAAGCGACCATGCTTTCCTTTTGAACGAGGGCTTGCTTCAGATGCAGGAAGAAGGTGATAGCATTCAGAGAGAAATGAACAGCCAAGGAACTCCCATAGCCTCTCTTACTAATATCACTTTCCTGTAGTAAACACTTAGGCTGAAAATGATTACATAGAAGGAAAGGAAAGATAGGGCAACCCAGTGTTCCTTTTCCTTTTAGTCTTTCCTTACTCATTAGGAAGTTAAAGGTAGAGAGTGTTGGTAGAATACATGCATATTAAGAAGTGAAATAAAAAGCTGATTTAGTTTTGTGCACAAAACTTACCAGTATTATGGTAAGAATGAAATACCTATGTATGTATGAACTGTAAAATATGAACTGTGTTAATTTCAGTGATTCTTTTTTTTTTAGATTTTATTTATTTATTTTTAGACAGACGGTCAGGGAGGGAGAAAGAGAGGGAGAGAAACATCAATGTGTGGTTGCCTCTCGCACACCCCCTACGGGGGACCTGGCCAGCAACCCAGGCATGTGCCCTGACTGGGAATGAAGCCAACACTTCAGCTCACAGGCCAGCACTCAACCTACTGAGCCACACCAGCCAAGGATAATTTCAGTGATTCTGTATATGAGTTAAATACTCTTACATTTTTATTTAAAAATGGTATTATACAATATAAAGATGAATGGTGAAATTCATGCTAATAATTTAAATTTTAATTTTTTCTTTACTTAGAATGACATTTAATAACAAATAAAAATCAATCCATGACAACTTGTGAGAGAGACTATGGAAGAAAAGAAAAAGCCTTATATTTAGTACATTTAATGGCATTTTCCCCTTGCTTTTTAAACAACATGCCCCACAAATGACAAAGACAGGCCTGTCCCTGAGTACCAAGATAGGGCAGAGCAGAATCAGCTTTTCTACAGCACTCCAAATCATGTGATTCACAATAATGTGGTTTGGATATTATGGCTGTTCCCTGGGGGCTTATTCTCCATTTTTAGCCTGTTTCCATTTTCTTAATACACACACATGCACACATGAACACAGCAATGGACATGAGCAGAATTAAGAGCACGGCTGGCAATAAAGTCTGACCTGATTCAGATTCTGTTTCAGGAATCTCGGGCACTTCAGACTCCTCAGGTAAGAAGCCCTCAGTCTCCCCGGCTACCTCAAGGGCTTCAGGCTCTTCAGGAACATCAAGCTCCTCACCTTCAATCTCCTCATCAGCATCAGGGTCAGTCTCTTCCACTTCCAGAAAAAAATGAGAAGTAGTAATTTATTCAGGTTAAGTCAGCAAATACTAATTGGGTGCTAGACACTCTAATAAGTGCTGAGACCCAAACAAAGTATCAAGAGTGGTCCCCTGCCCTCCTGGGGGATGGGGTTTAATGAAGGAGAGAGAGAGATTTTCTATATATTTTACCTATTAAAATGTAGTGGTAAAGGATTCTAATCATATACTCAGAGTTCTACAGGAGCAACCAGCCTAAGGGTTCATTTATAAGAGGAAATGTTTATAGCAACCCCAAATATTATAACAGTAAGAAACTGGAAACATCTCAAATGTCCCTCCAATAAGGGAATGGGTAGACCTGCACTGTCTGATACATAGCCACTACAAGATGTGGCTATTGAGCACTTAAAATGTGGCTAGTAATGAGATGTGATGTAAGTATAAAATATACAATTGATTTCAAAGATTTAGTATGGAAAATTGAATGTAAAATATAGCAATAATTTTTGCATTGATACATGTTAAAATAGTATTTTGGATACACTGTATTAAATAAAATTCATTTCACTTGTTTCTTTTTACTTTTTATGTGGCTATTAGAAAATTTAAAGTTAAATTTGTGGCTTGCATGATATTTCTATTGGGTATTACCAGTCTAGAGTCTGTATTTTCTCATAGCTAATAACAAATAATAGAGTGGTTAATCAATACATTGAATGAAAATTTTAAAAGCATAACTTCACATTTTCAGTAGTTGCTGATGACCATGTAGTTGCTGATGAACAGAAATATATGCATGCAAATCATTCAGGAAGAAGATGGGGCAAATTGTGGAATCAGAAAATCCATCTTCCCAATTCCTTTAAGATTCATGAAATTGACCAAAAATAAAGGTAATTTCTCTGCAAAGATGATGTGAAAAAATAAATGAACTTGACTTCTGGATTGTTGTGGAAATTCTTTCCTCTCAGTGAGTACCTTCCAAGAATCACTTCTAGTGGTGAGTGATACCTCTGGTACCTGAATTTTAATATAAGTCTGGGTGATTAAATCCCCAGAGGAAAGCATCCTGAGGTGTCCTTACATCTGGAGGTCTGACCAGGGCTGTAGAGCATGTGGCTTCCAAGTATGTGACTTGGAATGTGGCGAATCTTTGGTGTTATATGGAGAATTTTATGATGATACATAAGAGGAAGAGGTAGAATTTGCTGAAACCTACTAGGGTTTGGGATGTAGTTCTGTGCTCTACACCAGAAACTCAAAATGTCTTCAACTAGATATCTCTTTTGGTTTAAAAAAAAGGTAAAAAGTTCTACTACTTTTTTTGAGAACCCTAGTGAATAATCTGAGTACCATGTAAGTCAGGAATGGATTGAAAAGTGTTGTAAGATCCTCTACTATCTGTGATTTTGACTAGTATGTGTTGTATAGTTAGTTATCTATTGCTTCATAATAGATTACCCAAAACCTTAGTGTTTAAAACAACAACAATTATATCAAATGTTAATCCACCCCCCCCAAAAAAAAAACAATGATTACATATTATCTTCATAGTTTCTGGGGTCAGGAGCTCGGGAGCGGCTTGTTGGTGACTCTGGCTCTGGGTATCTCATGGAGTCATATAAAGACATTAAACAGGGCCACAGTCATCTGAAGCCTTCAGTAAGGCCTGAGGATCCGCTTCCAAGGTGGCTACTTAAAGTCAAAACTGAGGTCCTTAGGGAGCAGAGATAAGCCCTGCCCAAATTCCTAACAGAATTGGGTGCACAATAAAAATGGAGGTTTACAGTGTTGTGGAGGCTTTTTGCCTGGCAATGGAAAACTGAAACAGATTCTCTTCATTCTTTTGAAGAATGGACTCCTTTGGCTGTCTGATAAACCATATGAATCCCATTTTAGAATAATGCTTTCAATTTCATAAAATAAAATACATAAGAAGCCAATTATATTGAAATACAGTCTTCAAGACATCTAACAAAATTCTGTGCTATAGGAATTTTGTGCATCTTTACTAATGCATTATACAAGAATCAGCACCTGGTTTAATAATGACCATAATTTGGGAATAGTGATAAACATACACAAGATACATAAAACTGTAATGTGGTATCTTCATTTTTATTAGTGAGTTAAATTATTGCTAATGCTACTGTGGTTTGTTGCCTATATGAATTATTAATTGGAGGAAGAACTAAATTTTAATGAAAGATTAGTTAAAATAAAGTTGTAATTATTTTTTCATTCAAGTTCATAGACCCCCAAATTTATCCATGGACCCCCAGGTTAAGAACTCGAGTCTTAAAAGAAGTTTGTAGGGTAAGTTCTTCTATAATGGAGATTGGAAGTTTAAGTGCAAATACAATAGGTATACTAAGAGCTTGACTGTTTTGTCAACTTCTGCAACACCCTAATGGAAGTAATCCCAACAGCCATACATCATCTCTGACCAGGACAACCATTAGAAGGCATGCTGCTCATGCTGCCCTGATGTGCGCACCGCTTTGAGGGTGCAGGAGTTAGTATCTGTGCCAGGAATCTTTTTCCTCTGGTCCATTACTCCAGTGACCATATAATTTATTACTCAAACTGGAACACTTTGAGAGTGAAAGGAGGTCAAATAAATATTTTGAACCATGGCCATAAACCTGGACTCTCATGGGCAAATGAAGAAATATGGTAATCCTGTCTATAATTCACTGAAATACTACAGTTGCTGGCACTAATAATACAAAATTAAATGATGTATTATTAGTCATATCAATCTGTGTTTGCCTTTTCTTCGCATATCCAGAGTGTCCATTAGCCTGTCATCTTCTTTTTCTAGTCTCGATGCCTCCTCTTTGTTTTTTCTGAAACAAAATAAAGTTCAAAATTTAATTATCTTTGGAAATTCGGACATCTTACAAAATTATAAGATTTAAGGCTTAGAATGGTAATAACAAACAGTACATTGTTTATAATAGTCATTATATTTTTTATTTCACAATGTAAATATTTAATTCACTCATATTGAGGTCAGTTAATTTTCAGGTTTTTTTTTTAATGTTACACTTTGTAAAGCTGTGGCTATTTATTAGAAAACCTGTCAAAATTAATAAAGGATTGTCTAACTACAAGTTAAAAAGGCAAATGAGAAAAATTGTACCTTTTTTCTTCCGATTGAGAAATGTTCACAATATAATCTTAAGTGAAAAGTACAATATAGAACTACGTATAATACAATTTTAATTTTATTTAAAATGAATATAAATTATTAAAAGACTACAAGAAAACTAATCAAATTGTTAATAATAGTTATCTAGGTGATGGCATTATGAAAAAATAAAATCTGAAATGGAACCAAAACCAAAAAAAGTCTAAGTCTCATGTAAAGGCCTTGCAAGTTTTTTAGAAAAGAGATAAACTTAACAGGATTAAGAATTCCATCTTAGGCCCTGGTTGGTGTGGCTCAGTGGATTGAGTGCCAGCCTGTGAACCAAGGGGTCACCAGTTTGATTCCCAGTGTATGGCACATGGCTGGGTTTTGGGCTAAGCAACAACACATTGATGTTTCTCCCCCTCTTTTTCTCCCTCCCTTCTCCTCTCTGAAAATGAATAAATAAATTTTTTTTTAAAGAATTCTGTCTTGGGCCAAATATCTAAAGACATGCAGAATTCTACAGCTTCCAGCATCAGCTTCCAAATGTGCCAGTCAAAAGCAGGATCATTTCTGTCATCACCATTAGTCTTTGACTCATCTATCCAAGTGGTTTATCTAAGTGTCTCATGACTGGCAGCAGAATCCTGCCTCAGTCTTGTCAGGTCTCAGATTCTTACGAGCAGCATACTTTATCTAAGTTTTGGATAAGATGAGTCTCACAAAAGAGTCCTATTTGAACCGCCAATTCACACACTGTCAAAACGGGAAAGGAGTGTAGAAACAAGACCCAGTCATCTCAGAGGTCTGGTTATGAACAAAGAGAACTTGAATTATACCAATACTTGAGGATGGATGGCAGGATTTGGCATATAGTAAAAGAAACAGCCCCTATTAATAAGAAACATACCTGTTGGGAGAAGAAGTGTGGTAATGTTTTTTGAAGAGAATGTACACAACTAGAACCCAAAGAATGCTGACTGGAAGAGAATGACAGGCCTACAGAACAGTCTTAGGAGGCCTGTCCTAGAGTGTACTGCTGACATGAATGGGCTCCACTTTACTTCACTGGTCCCCACTGAATACTTGGTACAGTTTTTTTGATATTATTTTTTAAAGATGCAGTTATTTTGAAAAGAATGTTAACATTCTTATACACGTTCTCTTGTGTATTAACATGCTGGCTGATTCCTGAGGGCTAAAGTCCTAGATATACTTTCTAGGTCAAAAGCATATACATTTTAATTTTTTTATTCCTCACCTGAGGACCTTTTCTTCATTGCTTTGAGAGAGAGAGGAAAGGAGAGAGAGAAACATTGATGTGAGAGGTAACGACCAGGTGCCTCCCATACATGCCTGGACCGGGGATCGTGCAGGGGATGGAACCTGTAACCTAGGTATGTGCCCTGATGGGA
The DNA here is from genome assembly GCA_004027475.1 of Anoura caudifer. Taxonomy (NCBI): domain Eukaryota; kingdom Metazoa; phylum Chordata; class Mammalia; order Chiroptera; family Phyllostomidae; genus Anoura; species Anoura caudifer. The sequence goes on from PVKU01001583.1 coordinate 239,113, forward strand.
AATTGAACCCACAATCTTTCGGTTATGGGACAATTCTCCAACCAACTGAGCCACACTGGCCAGGGCCATATTTTAATTTTTAATAAATATTTTCTTTCTCTACCATTTTAGTTATATCACACAAGTGTATTTTAATTTACTTTTATCATGTTATTTCTTCACTTTGTGAGTTCTAGTTAGCACAATTATTTAAGTCACAGATAAATATGGTAAAAAGAAAAAAATCCTATTTGTTCTCATTTTTTTCTTACAGTGCCTTTTGAGAGTAGATGTTTGATTTAGAATAAATTCAGTTTGGGACTGTGAAAACAACCACAACTCTCCTTTAGAGATTCTAGAAATATTTGTGAAATTACTGTTTTTCTTAGAATTAATTAGAGTTGGATCAGTTAGACCACCATTTTGATATTAAAGAGATTTAATAAATATAAATTGTAAGTAGATATTACTTAATAATTTTATGAAGCTGTATTAACAGCTTCATAAAAGATTTATTAACCTGTTTTAATATTCCAGGCAGATTTTACCTTGCTGCTTCTTCCTCTATTTTTTTCTTTTGTAGTTCATCTAATAATCTTTCGAATATTTTAGAGTCAATTTCAGGCTTATTCTCTAAGTACAGTCTATTAAGTAAACATTTTCCTGAAATGTAGATAAAGAAAATAATATTAATTTTGAGGTTCTATAAAGTATAGCGAGATACATTTTGAAAATTAACAAAATTTCATTCTTCCTAAATCCAAATCTATTTTCCTCTAAGCATTTATTTAAATAGAGCCCAGATTCTTTAAAATATTAAGAGACCATCTTAATACTTTTTAAAAGGTATATATTGATATGTCAAAAATGACTAACACATGAAAAAATGCAGTATATTTTCCCCAGAAACTCTTTTCAAGTATATTTCCCTAAAATGCAAATTGGCAAAATATTTTTGGCCCACTTGTCAAAGATTAGTTGACTATATGTACATGGGTTTATTTCTGAGCTCTCTATTCTCTGTCCATTGGCCTATACATTTGTTTTTCTGCCAGTACTATACTGTATTGATTATTGTAGCTTTGTACAAAGTGACAAAATAATAAAAATTTAGTTCTGCTATCTTGATGTACTTAATATGTCTCATTTGAGGTGAACAAAGACTAATATACAGTCTTGCCCTCAGCCTCATATATATTTCATTTAGGATTTATAGGGCTGACTGGGAGAGGAGCTGCCAAATTCTAGCTCCAAAGAGTAATTATAAGGGCCTGCTGGAACATCCAGTGCTCTAGCCCATTATTCTAGCCACCCACTAGGTGGATGGATGCCTCATTTGTATACTTCTAGGTTATAAAGGAATTGTTGGGGTGGTATTTGTACCTAGTGAGGGTAGAGCATTTTCCATTTTATATTTTAACTAAGACTATTACCAGCAATAAAAACTTCAGTTTCAAATTGACATGATAAATATTTACCAACCATTGTTTTCCGTATTTGACAAACAGATTACTAAATCTGGTGTAATTCCTTTCTCGATTAAGGCTATCCACAGTTCTTTTGTAATAGGGCAGTTGTCCAGTACCCATCCTCCATATTTTAGGACACCAGAAAACCTCTTCTTGTTTTCTTTGACTACCTGTAAAAAAATCAACACACTGATACTACCATCATAGCTACATGAGTCAAGAATGCTACCATCATATATCACTTTTGTGAACCTTAATCAACTGTTTTCTGAGCTCTTCTGACTTTTAGAAGAAAATAAGAGAACCATTTAATTTCAAAAAAGAAACAAAGCAAGAAAGCTATAAGTTTTAAAAATTAAGAATGAGAAGCAAAAGCCTTTATTAAATGAATATAACAACACTTTCTTTGCTATGTTATTGCATATTACAGAATTCAGATCCTAATTTAGAAGGTCTAGGATGAGGGCCAAAGGTCTGCATTTCTAACATGCTCCCAAGTAATGATGGTCTATGGATCACTCTTTGGGTAGTAAGGTCCTAGTCAAGCTTGCTTTTTTTTTTAGTGACAACACTCTTCACTTCCTTTTGTTTTTCATCCCTCAGCGAGAGAGCTGAGAGGTATTGAGATGGTTACTAATAGCCAGGGAGGGAACTGGATCAAAACAAATCTTGCAGGTGCTTAATGAGTTCTGCTAAACTCTCCCCTTCCCACTACAGAGCAGTAATAGCTTCAATAGAAGTATGGAAATTAGTAGCGTGGATCTGTGAATACACAGATTCTGAGGGTTTTAAACAAGTCTGTGTTGCCCTGGCTAGTGCAGCTCAGTGGATTGAGCGCGGGCCTGCAAACCAAAGGATCGTGGTTCGATTCCCAGTCAGGGCACATGTCTGGTTTGCAGGCCAGTTCCCAACAAGGGATGCACGAGAGGCAACCATGCAACCACAGATTGATATTTCTCTCCCTCTCTCCTTCCCTTCCCCTCTAAAGATAAAATAAATAAAATCTTAAAAAAAACAAAACAAAACAAGTCTGTGTCACTTTAGGTAATCACGGTATGTTAGAAGTAAGTCAAAAGGCAAAAGATGCCTATCTAGACACCTCTGGCCCATCCAGAATTTAAGATGATCTGCTTTATGAATTTCCATCTGAATGAAGAGTCTTTAGAAAAAAAAATTTTAAACTCATTGAAATGTATAACATTAAGTATTAGAGGGTAAAAAAAGCTATAGAAAAGAAATACAACAGAAGACAGAGAAAGACAAATACTGTATGATTTCACTTTCATGTGGAATTAAAAAAAAAAACTAAACTCATAGAAACAAAGTATTGTTGGTTGCCAGAGGTGGGGGTGGGGGCAGGGGGAAATAGGTGAAGGGGGTCAAAAGTACTTCCAGTTATAAGATAAGTAAGTCCTGGCAATGTGATGGACAGCATGGTGACTACAGTTAACAATACTGTATTATATATTTGAAAGTTGCTGAGAGAGTAGATCTTAAAAGCTACTATACACAGACAAAAAAAGTAACCGTGAAATGATGGATGCTAACTAACCTTACTGTGATAATCATTTTGCATATATGCATATATCAAATCATTATGTTGTACAACTTAAACTAATACAATATTATATGTCAATTGTATTTCAAAAAACTGGAAAAAATATAAATGGTTAATAAAAAATGTTACCATCTAGTTGCAAAGATATAAAAATTAAAGCAATGTCAACATATCATTTATAATTTCCCCATCTCAATGTTTTTGAAAAAATTTAATGACTTTATAGTATTTTATCAGATATATAAATCTTGATTTGTTTAATCATCCTCTGTTATATATGTAATTTATGTATATAAATTATATATAATTGATAACTTTATATCATTTATATAATTGGTAACTTTATTATAACATTGTGCTCATGTGATGGACATCTGTATGTATAAATCTTTGTCCAAACATACATTTCCTCAGGCCAGGTTCCCAGAAGTGTTTTTAGGTCAAAGAGAATAAGGAATAAACATTTTAAAGGTTCTGCATACACACTGCCACTTTGCTTCTACATCAATTTTCATTTCTGCTAAGTGACTATATATTACAGCCACACTAATAAGATTGTTGTAAGTTTTAAAATATTTTTGCCAACTTTACAGAAATCATACCTCATTGTTTTAATTTTCTTATTTTTATTGAAACTTGAACGTTAAAATTTTTCAATTAACCATTTGTATTAAAAAATTTTTTTATTTATAGATTTTACAGAGAGAGAACAAGAGGGAGAGAGAGAGAAAATTAAAAAGAGAGACACATCAGTTTGTTGTTTTACAAATTCATGCATTCATTGGTTGCTGTTTTTATGTGCTCTGACCAGAGATCCAACCAACAACCCTGATGCATTCGGACAATGCTCTAACCAACTGAACTACCTGGTGAGAGCTGTAATTTTTCCTTGATAAAATAATCTGCTTACATCTCTTGCCTGCTTTTTTATTGGGGTATTAGATCTTTCTTGATTTCTAAGAAATATTTATATTAAAGAATTAATGTCATTTTATAATAAATACTTCCCTCAATTTGACCTTGGCCTTAAACTGTTGATTTTCATATTTTTATATAAAGAGAATCATTAAGTATTCTTACCCCTGAGATATTATTTTAAGAGTTCTTCCACTGCATTTGTGCCCAGAGTACCTGATAACTCCAAGATCACTTCAATATGACTATACTTTCTTCTAGTTCAAAATGCAAGTTTTAGGCCTGGCTGGTGTGGCTCAGTAGGTTGAGTGCTGGCCTGTGAGCTGAAGTGTTGGCTTCATTCCCAGTCAGGGCACATGTTTGGGTTACAGGCCAGGTCCCCAGCCAGGGGAATGGGAGAGGCAACCAATCTATGTTTCTCTCCCTCTTTTTCTTCCTCCCTTCCCCTCTCTCTAGAGATGAATAAATAAAATATAAAGAAAAATGCCATTTTAACATTTAATTATATATTATTGAAATTTAATTTTCATAAGGTGAGACCCTAAATTGGTTTTCCCCAATAGTCAATTTTATCAACACTATTAAAATATTTTAATATTTTATTAAAATATAATATATAATTTATTTTAATATAATATTAAAATATTATATTATTAAAATAATCCCTCCTTTCCTTTTGGATTGTGATGTAAACTTTATTAGCATATGGTAAATTATTAATCTCTGCTGTTTCTGTATCTTCTCTGTGGTTCTGTTTATTCTTTTTAAAAATATATATTTTGTGGATTATGCTATTACAGTTATCCCAATTTCTCTTCCTTTGTGCCCTCCACCCAGCACTCCTATTTCCTCCAGCAATCCTCTCCCTTAGTTCATGTCCATGGGTCATCCATATCTGTTCTTTGGCTTCTCCATTTCCTATACGGTTCTTAACCTCCCTCTGCCTATTTTGTACCTACCCATTTGTACTTCTTAATACCTGTACTTTTTATCCCATTCTCTCCCTTTCTCCTCCCAGCTAATAACTCTAAATGTCTCCATATCTATGATTCCGCTCCTGTTTTTCTTGTTTTCTTAGTTTGTTTTTTAGATGCAGTTGTTGATAGTTGTGAATTTGTTGCCATTTTAATGTTCAATTTTGATCTTTTTTTTTTGTATATAGTTCCCTTTAACATTTCATATAATAATGGCTTGGTGATGATGAACTCCTTTAGTTTTACCTTGTCTGGGAAGCACTTTATCTGCCCTTCTATTCTAAATGACAGCTTTACTGGATAGAGTAGTGTATTTTGCCATGTATAATGCACACTTTTTTGCCCAAATTTTTGAGGAAAAAATAAGTATGCACATTATGTATGGACAGTACTAATTTCATATCTATATAAATATTTTTAATTCTTTTATTTATGCTTATGCATTAAAAGTTTACAAAGTAATAATGATATCCATATGCAAAATAACACCCTAGAATATGACAATTGGTTTTGTTTCTAAAAATCAATGAATAAAAAATTGAATTAAAAAATTAAAATGAAAGATTTTTTTCCTGAAAGTTTAGACCAAAAACATGGATGCACATTGTACATGGGTGCATATTATATGCAGCAAAATATAGTAATCTAGGTTTTAGGTCCTTGCTTTTCATGACTTTGAATACTTCTTGCTAGTCCCTTCTAACTTGCAAAGTATCTTTTGAGAAACCAGCTAACAGTCTTATGGGAACTCCTTTGTAGGTGACTCTCTGCTTTTCTCTTGCTGCTTTTAATATTCTCTCTTTACCTTTAACCTTTGGAGTTTTAATTATGATGTGTCTTAGTGTGGTCCTCTTTGGTTCCAATTTGTTTGGGGCTTTCTGTGCTTCCTGGACTTATATGTCTATTTCCTTGACCAGATTGGGGAAGTTCTCTTTCATTATTTTTTCAAATAAGTTTTCAATTTCTTGCTCCACCTCTTCTCCTTCTGGCATCCCTATGATTCAGATGTTGGTATGTTTGGAAATGTCTCAGAGGCTCCTTGTTCTATCCTTATTTTTTTTTTTTTTGAATTCTTTTTTCTTCTTGCTTTTCTGATTGAATGTTTTTTTCTTCCTTATGTTCCAAATCATCGACTTGATTGCCAGCGTCATCCCCTCTACTGTTGGTTCCCTGTAGATTTTCCTTTATTTTGTTAATGTAGCCTTTATTTTTTGCCTGGGTATTTTTTATGCTGTTGCAATACCCAGTGATTTCTTTGGGCATCTTGATAACCAGTGTTTTGAATTCTATATCTGATACGTTGCTTAGCTCCATTTCATTTAGTTCTTGTCCAGGAGTTTTGTTCTGTTCTTTTATTTAGGCCATCTTTCCTTGTCTGCTCGATTTGGCAGCCTCCCTGTATTTGGTTCTGTGTATTAGGTAGAGCTGCTTTGATTCCCTTTTTTAGTAGCATGGCCTATTGTAGAAAAGACACCTGTAAATTGTGTGGGGTGGAGCCTTAGATAATTGCCAGGGTAGGGCAACCTGTTTCACTACCCTGTTGTTCTATGTTGGGAAGGGCTGAGAGAGGGGACAATGCTGCTCCTTGGTCTCTAGAGATTGCCTAAGAAGAAGCTGTCTCCCGGCACTTGCTCTGTTGCCAGTCACTTTACTTTATCCCCTTCTCCCCATATGCCACTGTGCCCTTGCAGCTGTTAACCTGGTGCTGAATCCCAGAGGGGGTGGGTCTGTGTGAATCCTAAGTCTGTTGCAGGCCCTTTAAGAAGAGTCTCTTGAGAATCTCACAGTTTCTTCCACAGCCCCAGCCTCCACTGCTTTTTATAGCCAGAAGTTAGGGGAATTTATCTTCCTGGTGCTGGAACCCTGAGCTGGGTGTTCTGGTCTGGGGCTGGGATGGCTTGCTCCTGAGATATCCCTCACAATTTTTATCTACCACATGTGAATATGGGACCACCCATTCCGCTGCCTCTCCATGCCACTCTGCATCTCCACTTCTCCTACGCATCTGGATGGATGTAGCTTCTTATATCCCTGGTTGTTGGACTCCCCTACAATTGATTTTCTGATGAATCTGGGTGATACTTGTTTTGTGGTAGGGCTGTACTTTTTGCTGTAGTTGTGTATGGAGGCGAAGCATGTTTGCCTATGCCTCCATCTTGACTGGCTGTTTATTCCTGTATGACAATCGAGTTCATATACTACTGTTGTATTTCAACACATTTTACCAGCTGGTAGAGCAAGGCTCTCTCTCTTATACTTTGCCAAACTGTTCTTTCCTAGTTTCAACTATTGGTTGTTCCAAATCACCTTTAGAGTTATTTTGCCATTTTTCAAAACATATTGAGATTTTTTATTGCATCAATCTATAAATTAATTTGAGAAAGACATCTTAAGATTCTATCTTTAAATGTAAAAAATTAGTAACTAACTAGCTACATTATGAAAATAAGTTTCCTACTCACAGAGATCATAGAAAACATGATGAGTAAAACAGTCTCCCGCACAGCTCTCTGTTCTCTTGGAAAGACAATCTGATATAAGCTTTGGTGGTAAAAGCTCATGTAATTTTAATTCCCACAATCCCAGAATCACAGTGTACTGTCTAATGATACTACATATATTCCTCTATCAGAAGTATTTTAGTAGCACTCTCTGTAGATTTGTATCCTCCAAAATAAACTCTGAAAGCAATGGAGAAATGCTTCAGTGAAGGGCAAGGTGGGACTTTCACAGTGCTACAGATGTCCCTCACTTGCATGTCTCCTGCTCTGGGATGCTTTGTCTCATCTCTGAGGCAGAGATGACAGCCCTGACCTTGGTGGAACTCCTATACCTGGTATATACCTATTTATCACTTAGCACATGGTAACTCAATTATTGGATTATTGGTCAGCTGTTGGGAACTGTTCTGCCTGTTTTCAGAAGCTGTAACCCCCACCACATGGCTAGGCTGAGCAAGAGCCCAGGGGACCCATTTCATCTGGGTCTGTTCTGTCATGAGGACCTGAGCCACTAAGGAAACAAAGCTTATCTCCCTGGCAGGAGCACCGCTTCTGCTTCATCCATATCTGGCCCTCAATGTTTGGTCGGTTAGCCAATGGCAGGTAAGATTCCCTCAAGGAAGGGGTCGCCTAAGCCAGGCACCACCACTTGGAAGGCCCTCATAGAAGGACTGGGGGGCGGGCGCTGCAGCAAAGAGGGGGTGATGGACCCTTGCCCCCTGGCTATTCTGACATAGCTTGAGTCCACATTTCCATCTGGGAGAAGTCTTCCTTATCTCTTGCTTCCTGGCTCTAATCCACTTAAGCCTGAAACTAATCTCCCTGTGCTGGCTAGAGTGGCTCCCCAGGTGATCCCACGTAAGAAAGAATTAATTTGTAAAGTCCTGTGAAGCCTGCTTTGCTAAGGGTGCTCTCATTCAAATGATAAGGGTCCAAGCAGAAAATGAGTATGTCTCCCAAAGTTTCTGCAACCCCCTTACCCGACAGACACTGACTCAGATTAAGCCCTCAGATTTCTTTGAAGTGTTATCCATTGTTTGATCCTTGCTGCCTGACATTGATTGATGAGCTTTACCTGCATTCCTGTGTATTATGAACCTCATAAAAGCCACTGAGGAAGGGACTCTTGGCCCTTATCCTTTGAGAGATTGGCCACCTCTCCTCCCCAAGCAGATCATGTCTTGGTAGATTTATTCTCATCCATGGCAGATGGATGGGGCTCTACGGGCAGAGCCCCACCACAGTCAGCCATCCCCTGCCTGACCTGTAACTCCTTAGAGAGAGCTGAGTGTCATTCATCTTGATATCCCTAGGACCTAGTACAGGGCAAATAGTAGGTGCTTAGAGTGTTTCTGAAGGAATAAATTGATGACAAAACAACCCGAAGAGATGCAAGGGAAGTTGAAAGATCTCTTGGAAGTTCATAGAGAGATAGCAACTCATTTTGGGTACAGACCTAGGCTTGAAGAGCCCACCCAATACATTACAGAGTGGTTGTACACTCTCACAGAACAAATTTTTTCTACTCACATAATTTTCAAATTACACCATTTCAAATTACACTGCACTATTTTCAAATTAGAGAGAAATATAGAAGTTTGTTGAGAATCCAAAATTATTCTCTTTGACTTTGCTCTGACTGCTTACTCAAGGTTCCTGTGCAAAACAGACCCATATGGATATCTTATTCTTCAGAAACAAAAGGTAAGCTTTCTGAATTGCCATCGGTAGGGAATAGTATCTGAGGGTTTATTTTCCCCTCAGACTGGAAAATCACTCATGTGTCCATCCATCTCCAGTATGAAAACACATTTAGGGTGGTTGGATGATATTTTCTATGGAGAATAATTTGTCTTGGTTTACAACTAATTAGATAAAATATATAATTTTGGTACTAGCCTCATCTGCACCATCTTTTAGCAGAGTGGAATTAAAGACAATAAAACTTAATGAAGAATTAATTTCAAAGCTATGAAATTATACTACATAATTATTGATAAATAAAAACTTACAAAGAGCATAAGCAATTATTCATAGAAGTACATTATATATAACAATGTTGACTATAAAATGTACATGAATTTGAAGGCTAGAGATTTCAGTATTGTCAATGTGACTCTAAATTAATTATACATATACTAGGTTAACACTGTCTCAGTTTCTGTTAAATTAATGATAAAAATGGATAGCCTGGATTTCTTACCTCTTCCAGGACTTCCTCTAAGATTTCAGCATATTTTTCATATGGCTGTTCGAAGTCCATATTCTTTGTCATTTTCACAGTCTCTTTTACCATAGAAACAACCTCTGGATGATCTGCAGTGACCTCATTTATTAAGTCTTCTGTCAAGTTTAAAGTAAAGTAAGTTAATAAACTAATGCTATTAATAATTTTAGTGGACAACTCTATTTGCAATAGAACATAATGGTTAATACCTGACCCAACAAAGTACTACCTGTGTGTTACTGTAGCACATGCTAGGAAAAAGGGGAAATAGACTCAGGAGAAAATGTCAGGTCAGGAATCACAAAATAACAGAGCAGTGGCTTAAAACCAGTGCATCAGAATGAAAGTGAATGAGGCAAGAAGTTCTATTAGGCAGCAGTCAAAACTCAGAAAGCCAGAGAGAAGAGGCAGGCTCCAAATGATTCCAGGGGTCAAGCTAAAACACAAGCATCTAGTGAATGAGTCAGAAAACAAGATGAACACTTCTAACTACGAGCATGAGACTATACAGGACAGGAAGAAGACAGGAGACAGGCAAGTTGGAGGAAAAGAAGAAAGGGTGACATAGGCTGGTTTCTAATGTACTACAGTTGATTCTTGCCCTCAGTGCATCCTGAGTGTCTCCTTACACAGCTGAGTTGGCTCACAGATGCATCACGTTGTAAATGAGACAGGAGATGGGTAGCTCCACCTGACTCCTCTCCCTCTGTCTTTCCAGTTGTGCTTGCTGACCTGCTGCCCCTAGGCTCCTTCCATCAGAGTCTCCTGCCACAGCACAACTGATCTAGCCCAGAAAAATCCCAAAGGGCCTTCTGTGAGCAGCTTCCTGTTACCCTCCTGCTGTGAAGTTAAAAAGTCTGTCTTCAGTAGTGGGGAGAGCCCACAGTTCCTGGAGAGCCAGAGTGGAAGAGGCAACAACCCATGGTCTTGGAAAGGGGGGCATGGTGAGGCAGAAATAGCCAGGCAAAGATACTAAATGTGCTAGAAGCTGCTAGTTTTCTACCCAGTATCCATTCTCTTCTTTAGTAACTTCCCTGATTTGGTTGGAGTCAGCAAAGTGCCCAGCTCAAAACACTACATCTTCCAACTTCCATTATAGCTTGGATGGCCCATAGACAAGATGCTAGTAGATTAAAAAAAATTTTTTTTTGGTGAGTCTTTCTGTCATCTCTTTAAAGAGGAATAAGTCATCTGGGAGGAGTGCAGTTTTTGTTGCTTGCCTTTTCTCTCTTCCTGTTAGGCACACTGATATGATGGCTGGAGCACCTGCAGCCATATTGTGAATTGTTACAGTAGCCACATGCCAGGGATAGCAGAACAGAAAGATAGATTTCCTGTCTTCCCAATATTCTTTTTTACCAGAACAACATACCACATTATTTTTTCCTGTGTTCTCATATGTTCAACTATTTATAATAGAGTAGCCTTTAAGATGAAGTTGGGTATTAATAATGCTTTTTTTAAAAAAATCCCATATTTCTCCTTCAAATTCTGAAGAAACTGTGATTTTTAGATCCACAATCTGAAAACCAAATTACCCAAATATTAATTTACCTTTTTTGAATCCAACTTTAGATCTTGACTGCCTTGAGAACTTTTTTCCCAACTGAGTAGTTTTAATTTTTAATTTTTTAATTGCATTTATTGAGATGACTGACACTGGTTAATAAAATTATATAGCTTTCAAGTATACAATTCTACAATACATCATCTCTATATTATTTTGTGTGTTCACCACCCCAAGTCAAGTCTTCTTCTATCACCATTTATCCCCCTTTTACCCTCTTTTGCCTCCTCTCACTTCCCCTTCCCTCTGGCAATCACCATACCATGGTCTGTGTCCATGAGTCTTTCTTTTCTTTCTTTGCTTAATCTCTTCACCCTTTGCACCCAACTCCTAATCCCCCCCTCTGAGAGCTGTCAGTCTGTCCTCTGTACCCATGAGTCTGTCTCTAAGTTTATTTTGTTCATTAGATTCCACATATAAAGGAAATCATACAGCACTTGTCTTTCTCTGACTGGCTTATTTCACTTAGCATAATACTCTACCGATCCATCCATGCTATCGCTGAAAGTAAGTATTCCACTGTGTAAATGTACCACACATTTTCATCCACTCATCTATTGATGGACACTTGGGCTGCTTCCAAATCTTGGGTATTACAAACATTGTTGCAATGAACAAAGGGGTGCATATACTCTTTTGAATTAATGTTTTGGGTTTCTTTGGCTATATTTCCCTTTTAAATATAGACATTGCACTGGTTTCCCTTTTATCTGTGAATGAAATATTGTTAACACCTACAGAACAGTATTAAATTGTAGGTAATTCTCCCCAAAGGATTGCGGTATGGGTCCAGGGACCTAGGATTCATGCTCCTAATTATTTAAAGTTAAAATAATAGCCATAGTAATAAAATAGATAAACACATCTATCAGTAGTAGAAAATAAAGATAATGACTTAATTAACCTATAACAAAACCATGAGTAATTTCAGTTTCATATAATGCCATTAGATCTAAATCAAGAAAAATATGTATCAAATTTCCTCTTCCCAAGGTGAAGGCCATGCCATGTTTATCTCAGACACATGGGGCAGGGAAGGTGAATTTTACCAGGGAGCACTGCCAATGTTGACATTCCTCCAGCAGTGGGTAGAGGCACTGATGTCTGCTTCTACTTGGTACTGCCTCTCCCAAGGATGGGACAGACATTATGGGGAGGGGCTCTCTTAGTGTACTGGCTGGCAACTCCCAGAAGTCACTTGTTCAAAATTTTAGTGTGTGTGTGTGCATGTGTGTATGTGTTAGGAAAGGTGCTGTGTGTATGTTGGGGGAGGAAGAATACCATGCATACGTTTCTGACAGTGCCCCGTTCAATTCCTACTAGACTTGAAATACAGAGCATACTTGTCTAATTCAGGTGTAAGAACCAAACAAAAAACATCAGCTCTACATTACATAATAAAATAAATTATAGATGCACTTAAAAACTAAATACAAAAGGTTGAATAAATTGTTTTACAAAATTAAAAAAAGAATATCAGCATATATGAAATCTCTGGTTGAGAAGATGACTTTTTTAAGCCTGAAAGTAAATGGAAGAAATCAACAAAAAGAAAATAATGATTTGATTACCAAAATGTAAAAAAATCCCTCTACTTCAAACATAGCAAGGTGACTGAAAAGACAAACCATCCAATCTGGAAAAAGACTATTAAAAATAGTAATCAATATAGAAAGTTTATATAGAAAACATACAACAGATACAACTTAGAAAAATGGGCAAAAGAAAAAAATGTTTACCTCAGAAAAAAGAAATATAAATGGTTAACAAATACTAAACTTCAGAAACTGTTTAAAAATTAAAATAATATGTAAAAAGAGAAAATACTGAGGAAGCAATGACATGCACTGTGCATATTAATGAGGGGAACAGAATCTGGAACAACTTTATGCAACACAACTTGACTCTGTCCACAGCTTCATACTCATTAAGCCAGTGACTCCACTTACGTGAACTCACAGACAAAACTTTGTTTAAAATTCATTGAAGCATTATTTTTAGCAGCAAAACAATCTGAAAAATTACAAGTTTCCAACATAAAGAATGAGTTAAACCTATTATCTACAAATAGGAAAATTATGAAGTAAACTGAAAATGAGGGTCAAAATATCTCCTAAAGGAATAATGTAATTAAATGTTACATTATAAATCAAAAAAGATAAAAACAGTTTACATTGTATATTTTCAATTATGTTAAAATATGATTGGAAACAATTTATATGGATAAACAGCACTGAATGATAACAGTTCACAGCTAAAACTCTAGGTTTATGATGGCTGAATCTGAATGCATTAAGAGAAGTAGAGAAATTTTAAGAGAGAATTTATTATTATATGATAATAATTTTGTTACACTTAGAAACATTTAAAAAAATTTAGGAGGACCTAATCATGTCAGACTCCTCAGTTTCTATACTTTTCTTCTTTATTCTACTAAATCTATTTTTGTTCTATAGCTTAAATCTGTAAGAGAGACACTAACTCTTTTCTCCTGAACTTTCCCATTTTGTGGGTATTTTAACCTTCAATATAAACATGACAAAATATAAATGAAAATAAGACCCATAAGTGTGGTATTAACAGTTCATTTTATTACCATCTTTATCAGTTTTAGCAGCTTCATCACTATCTGACTTCATTTTGGCTTCTTGATTGTCTTCTAATGAGCTTTCTCTTTGGGATTCATGAGCAAACCCTGTAGTGTAAGAATAATATGTTTTATCAGCTCATGTGTTTATATTTTAAAAACTGGTCAATAATAATAGAAGCAACATATTTCTTTACCATCGTCATCAAGTGAAGAGAGCTCCCCTTCTAAGCTTTTATCAGAAGATAACTTGTCATATTCCTTCACTTTTAATTCACTTTCAAGTTCTCTTAAAGCTGAAAGACAGTAATTGGCTGTATTAGCAGAAGGTAGTTGAGGGTAAGGAGTCAGGTATGATGATTCATTCCTCTGCTTTAAAGCCAGACAGACGTGGGTGCAAGTTCTGACTCAGTCAGCACAGCTTTGTGAATCACGTCATCTCCTTGTCTCAGTTTCTGCTTCGCAGAATGAGGATCACCAAATCGAAAGCGAGGCTGCAAGGACGAGATACAGGAATTGCTGCTGCAACTCAGAAGATACTCGGCTCATAAAAATCCTGCCATTGTTAGCTGCCCCCCTCTGTATTATTCTCTCATTTTCTGCATTTGGAACCTCAATATTCTCCACTAAAGACTTTTTCTTAAAAAACATATTGGAGTAAAATTCACTAGCAAGAGTATTCCAATTTTTAAAATTTTAAGAAAGGTTAACCCTATTACCAGATTAAGAATAATTAGTGAATTTAAAAAGAGAGTTTTAAGTTTGTAGCATATGAGAGATAGTATCTATTTCTATATTCTGATGGGAAAAGGCAATTTGTGGAATGCTCTCAAGTCCATGATTTTATGACATAATGTAGTGTGAAAGGAATCTCTACAGACTCCAAGAAGCATTACAGATCACTGATCTTCCTCCAAGACTCTGGCTAGCTCCCTCTTTTGATCTAGAAAATACAATAGAAAAGTTATCTCATCCAATAGTAACAAAATGACAAAATACCTAGGAATAAAATTATTAAGAAAACTATAGATAACACATGAGGAAAGCTATAAAATATTAAGGAAGGGCTCAAATGTTAGACCAAAAAATGGAGATTTCCTCTGTTTCCATGAAAAGATTAAATAGTAAAAGTGCTAATTCTCACCATTGATTGTTCAATGTTAACACAGTTCTCCCACTGGGATTTGTTGTAGAACTTGACAAAACTCTACATATTTTCCAAAGCCAAGTACAGCTCCTGGTGCACATTAAGCACTCATTTTATGGAATAAGTGAAAGAATACATGGGAATTCATTTCAAAACAAAATGTTTTGAGGAGAAACATTACTAAATTAAAATGCATCATCAAGTTTTATTAACTACATTCTGTATTAAAGATTGTAATAGAAAGATGAATAGAATAAAAAATTCAGAAATTTATACACACATGAACTTAATATTAAGATCAAGATGGTGTTTCAAATCTGTAGTAAAAATATGTATAATTTAGTAAATGTTATTTATAAAATTGGCCCACCATTGGGAGATTATAAACTTAAATCTCTATCTAACACACAACTTATTACAATAATTATATAATTAGAAAGAAGCATTCTTTTAAAACAAAAGAATGCAAGTTTGCATATACCATAGAATCACATTAATTATTACAAATATAAATAGAAAAAAGAAAGGTTGAAGAATGCATCAAATTGTTAATGGGCTATCTCTGGAGTGTAACTGCTCTTTCCACTTTTCTGTGACCACTTGAGAGACACAGAAGATAGGAGTGCAGACATCAATTTGAATCCCAATCACTTGCTGGCTGTCAACTGTGGGCAAGTACCTAGGGCAAGTACCTAGGGCAAGTACCTAACACCTCTGAGTCTTAGTTTCTTCATGTACTAAAAATGGAGATAAAAATACGTACCTCATAGGCCTGTTATGAGGATTAAACATGCAATGCATTTAGCATAGCCCCAATGTATAGCAAATGCCCAATAAATATTATATGATATTACTTTTGTGATGAGAAACACCTTACTAGGAAAAGAATATTTGGAATTGCAGCAGCAATGGTGCTATTAGACTACAAGTACACTGCCATAGCTTCCAGAAATCCAAACAGCGGTATCTGAATCCAGTCTAAAATACTGAAACTAATCTCAAATTTTGTTTCAAGAGCTTCGAAAGTTAAAAATATCCCAAGTAGTATATAGCAAACGCTGCACGGTGTGTACCCCACTAAGAGAAGATGCTCAGATATTAAGCTACTTCCACATGTTCTAATGTCACTGGTTGCAACAGAACCAACTATAGACACGAATTCTACCAAAGCCAATCAATAAGTTTCAAAAATACTCATGAAATGAGAACTCCCATTTTTCCTGGAGAAAAACAGAAATTAATCGCCCCCGCCCAAGCCCTTGTGTCTATCATTAAGTATATAGGAAGTAAGTTACAGGAAGAGGCAGAATGGTCAGGAGAAAGAAGAGCTGGGACTTTGGAAACTAGGTTCAAGCCTCAGCTATGCTACCAGCCAGGCGAGTTTCAGGAAGCCATTGCCTTCATGTGCCTCAGTTTTCTCATCTGTAAAGTTAGAGAATTATGTTAATTGATCTTAAGTCTTCTTTCAGTTTTCCTTTATGACTTGTTGAATTTAAAATTAATATTCCTCAAATAGAAAGGCTTAATTTACAATCAGAGCTGACATACAAGTCTAAAACAGCAGCAGTAGCAACACCACTAAACTCCATGAGTCGGGTGGAGAGGTGGTATTGTCATGATTGGTATAGATAAAGGTAAAACTTCTGCTCAGTCTCTGGCCAGCGAGTAAACTCAAAAGTAAAGCAATCTAAATTTGGAAGCTCTTTTTGATTCTTTTCCATGGAAATCTTTCCTCTGTTTATGAATCAGGTTGATGTGTACTCACTTCTTCAAGCACTTATTAAAAGGCTGCAAATGTGCAAGGTGCCAGGATATCAAGATGAACAAACCAAGTCCTTACCCACAGGTTAATTGTTATCTTAGTCTTTAAAAAACACATTTTAAAAAGACCAATCACCTTTTCTTTTAGCTTCTACTTCTATGCGAAGTCGTTCTTTCACAGTCTTAATAGCCGCTTCAGTGGCCTCAGCTATAGTATTTTTTTTTAAGGTTTCAAGGCTTTTATCAAAATGTGGTTGAACATGTTTGATGAAGTCAACTACCTACAAAGAATATTTAAGAAAACCAACATAAGCACAAGTTACTATAAAATTTAATTGTTCATATTGTTCATCTACATCTATATCTGTACCTATTTATATCTATATCTTTACCTGTCTTAAAAATCTTAATGCTACTTGAGGTATGTTATTTTCAGAATTTACTGATTTTTGAGTACTTGCTTTCATAGAAATTTGGTCATATTTTTTCATGTAAGATTATATATATGTATGTATCATGTAATATATTTTCAAGTTACACATATATTTTTAAAATCAACTTTGTATGTATAATTTACATACCATAAATAGTATCCATTTTAAGTATGCAGTTTGATGAGTTTTTACAAATCTACACATATAATAACAATTAATATATAGAACATTTATATCACCCCTCCAAGTGCCCTCAAGCTTCTTTATAGTCAGTATGTCATTTTTTCCAAGGTTTTCCCCTTTATCATAATGTTTTTGAGATTCATCAGTGTAATTATCTATCAATAATCGATTAGCTTTATTGCTGAGTATTATCATTATATGAATATACCAGATTTTTATTTATCTATTGATAAATAAATATTTATCTATGGATATTTGGGTTGTTTCCACTTTTTGATTATTATAAGGTAGAAATGAACTTTTTAAAAATTATATTTTATTGATTATGTTATTACAGTTTTCTTGATTTTTCCCCATTTTCCACCCTCTGCCCAGCACCTCCCCCACTTACTTAGGCAATCCCCCCACCATTGTTCATGACCATGGGTCATCTGTGTAAGTTCTTTGGCTACTCTGTTTCCTATACTGTACTTTACACCCCCATGGCTATTCTGTACCTACCTATTTGTATTTCTTAATCCCTCACCTCTTCGCCCATTTCCCCACAACCCCCTCCCACCTGGCAACATCAAAAATGCTTTCCATAGCCATGATTCTGTCTCTATTCTTCTTGTTTGCTTAGTATATTTTTTAGATTAATTGTTGATAGATATTATTTTTGCCATTTTATTGTTTCTAGTTTTGATCTTCTTTTTCTTAAATAAGTCCCTAATGTTTCATACAATAGTGGGTTGGTGATGATGAACTCCTTTAGCTTTTTCTTGTCTGGGATGTCTTTATATGCCCTCCCATTCTAAATGATAGCTTTGCTGGATAGAGCAATTTTGGCTGTAGGTCTCTGCTTTTCATGACTGAATATTTCTTGCCAATCCATTCTAGCCTGCAAAGTTTAATTTGAGAAATCAGCTCACAGTCTTATGGGAATGCCCCTGGAGGTAACCAACTGCTTTTCACTTGTTGCTTTTAAGATTCATCTTTAACCTTCATCTGTGACCTTTAGCATTTTAATTATGATGTGTCTTGGAGTGGGTCTCTTTGCATCCATCTTGTGTGGGACTCTCTGTGCTTCCTGGACTTGCATGTCTATTTCCTTCACCAAATTATGGAAGTTTCCTTTCATTAATTTTTCAAATAGATTTCCAATTTCTTGCTTCTTCTCTTCTCCTTCTTGCACCCCTATATGTGGATGTTAGACATCTTGAAGTTGTTCCAGGGGCTGCTGACACTATCCTAATATTATTGGATTCTTTTTTCTTCTTGTTGTTGAGTGGTTGTTTTTTTTCTTCCTTATGTTCCAAATCATAGATTTGATTCTCGGCTTCATCCTTGATGTGGTTGTGCAAAGAGGCAAGCCATGTCTGGCAACACTGCCATCTTGGTAATTAACATTTCTGAAGTCTTCATGTGAACATATGTTTTCATTTCCCTTGGATAAATATCCAGGAGTGGAATTACTGCATCATAAGTTAAGTATAAATTTGACTTTATAACCAACCACTAACCTGTTTCCAGAATGGTTGAACTATTTTGCATTCCTATCAGCAATGTATGAAAAGTAACTACTTTATATCCTCATCAACACTTGGTTTGTGAACCTTTTAAATTTTAACCATTTTAATGGGTCTGAAGAAGTACTTCAACGTAGTTTAAATTTATATGCTCTGAATCATTAGTAATTTTGAGACTCTTTTTTGTGCTTCTTGATCACTCACCTTCTGTTTTTAAGCATGTATCAACTTTTGTCCATTGTAGAAATTGGATTAAAATTTTACTTGTATTCTGAATATAAGTCCTTTGTTAGGTAGGTAATAAACTTTGTATTGAATTGTTACAAGTAGATTTCTATATGCCTTTTAAGTTTAAATAATATTTCCATACCTCTAGATTCCATTGTACTTTTCCTTCAATAGTCTTATATTACTTTATTCCATGCTAACATACATTTACACTATCATTTTTGCTGGATGAACAGTATTGTATTAGCTGAACATATTACAATTTATTTAACTAAAATGCCAATAATATATACTTAGGCATACACATTTTGATGTTATAAACTAGGCTATAACTGAATACAATTATGTGTATATCTTTGATAGTTTCTTTAGGAAAAAGTCTATATAATAGAATTGACAGTTCAAAAGATATGCATGGATTTTAGGCTTTTAAATGGATTTTCAATTGCCATCCCTAATGGTTATATCCTCCCAAGTAGTGATGAGAATGTACTTTTCCCCACCTTGTTAATAGTGATCTTTCAACTCTAACAGTTGACATGACACATCTCTGTTTATTTGGCATCTCTCTGTTTAATGGCTATTTGTATCTATTACTTTGTGACTCGCCTATTGGCCATATATTTTTTTCTATTGGGGCTTCATCTGCATATTGATTTGTAAGAACTCTGTATTTTAAAATTATAATTGTTTTCTCTGACACATATGGTGATGGAGAACAAGATCGATCAATGAGGGGAGAGGTCATGGAATTGAAAGGCCAGGGAGCTGGGAGGGTCACCTTTGTAGCTACTAAAACCACCAAGAACTATGACAGGAGTGAGCATGTTGTGGAGAACTCTCTTCACAACATACTCACTCCCAGTGAGCCAGGAGGGGTGAAACTCAGAAAACAGGCCAGTGGAACCAAGAGAGGTTATAGGTGGCATCACCTGCATGACATAATAGTCAAATCAAGGGTCTTTTGGGAAGCAGGAAGGGGCAATGGTATGGAAGCTACAATAGACAGTTAGGGGGATGGATGTCTTCCCCACTCCAAGCCCAGAAGAACAATTACACAATTGATGGTGTAAAATTAAGAAAACTGAGTATAAATCCTACAAATCCTAAAATCCTACAAATTATAATCAAGTATAAATAGGTAGAAAGCTAGCTAGCTAGCTAGCTAAGTAGTTACCTTTCCTTTGTAATTTTCTGCAAGCAAACTGCTAAGTGTTGTTTTCCCTGAAGATTGAGGTCCAAATATGAAAACTTTAAATGGTGGTGCTGGCATAGGTGGAAGAAGATAGGGACGTGGGTTCAACAAAAATGTTTTAAATGTTCCTTCTGATGACAGACAGTACATTTTACCTAGAAAACTTAAAATATGCCATAATTGTAAACAACTGAAAAGAGATATGGGTAAGTTTTGAAATTAGATTCTGAAAAATCTTACCTCACGGAAAAGTCTTGTGATCCTGGAAGAATGTAACCTTCTTTTAAAACCACAGGACATGTTCGTCCCCACCTGCTTCTCTTCCATCTATATCTTGGTGCAATAAATTTATAAGATGCAAGAGTACGAAACAGCTCATCCTATTAAAAACAAAACCACGTTAAATATGTGAGTGCCCTGGCTGGTGGCTTGGTTGACTGCAGGTTTGATCCCTGGTCAGGTCACATGTAAGAATCAATCAATGAATGTTTCATTCCTTTTTCTCTCCCCATCTTCCTCTCTCCCTAAAATCAATAAATAAATTAAAAGATAAGTTTGTAGGTATAAGTTTTGCTGAAATTGTTTTATTTTTTATTTGATAGTGCTTTAACTGTTTAAGAAATAATTCAGAGAGTAAATTTTGGCTTTTTTCTTAATGGCAACAATTCTGCACTTGTCCAAGTTAATAGGCATATCATTTCCATTTCTGTTGTAAGACCTTGTTTAAATTTTACTGAATATTTTCTATTATAAGGTAGAATGAGCATAAGGTAGATAGAGTGTTTTCTATTATCTGTTTCAGAAAAGAGATACTGGAAAATTCTTATTAAAAAGGTTTGCAAATGTACCAAATTCTTAGTCAATTTATCTAAGTTTTTAAATATAAGATATTATATATAGTCTGTTTTTGCATTTACTTAGCTCTTTCATTGTTCTTAGAATGTCAAGCTTCCCACAGCAGTTCTTTCTGTTGATGTTCTCCAGAGAAGTTAACAACTACTTCTCTACAGACTGCAGGTTGCTGAAAGGTTCACTGTCCTTGTGCTACCTTAGCAGGGGACCAGAGAACTAGAGAGAGATGGCACAGTGGGCAACTGCCAGGATGACAGGGTCCAGGCTGGCTCTCTCCCACCTCCAGATGTGGATCTCACATTAGCTGTTGGCTCCGAGTTGACTATGGAGAATAGGTGAGATGGGAGCTATAGTCTTGCCTGGACCACTGCAGCATCACAAAGCACAGAGGCATGCACAGTGCAGAGCTGCTGCATGAATGTCCCCAACTGAAAGCTGGGAGAGGTAGCTAAGGATAAAGGAAACTGTCAGAGCTTAGAGGATTTGCATGAGACTGAGAACTTTGTTGGTGGGGCTACCGCCTTCGCCATGGAGTATACCAGATGATGAGCTATGGACTGAAGCTTACCCAGTCAAGTGATGAGGCAGCCACTCTCTCCTTATCATCCTTATTTCCTGTCCCAACTTGAGAAAAATGTTTTCATAGGAGACCATGTTTTTTTCTCACCTTCAAGTCCCTGAGCTACATGCCTACCGGTGGTGAGGGGTGATGAGATGATCTTTCAAATGAGCTGGATATTACAGTTAAACAAGGCAGGTAACACATGCATTTCTGTTTGCCGCTTTCCTAAATCCTCATGAAAGTGACAGCAGAGGAATTAACTCATGAGAACACAGAATGGAAAAAGAGACCAGAGGAACTGACAGTTGACCCTCCATGGCTACACATTCTTATAGCTAGAAAGCAGATGGATGAGTAGTAGCTGACTTAGATGAGAGAGAGGTAAAGGCTCAATGTGGCAGCAGTGATGGGAGTGGGGGTTGGGTGGGGACAACAAGAATCAAGTTGATTCATTCTACAAAATCCTCCAGAGGCTCAGGATCTGTTGATACCAGGGATGTCTGAAGGCAGGGGATGGAGAGCAGAAGAGAGGAGGATTGGTTGAAAATCTTTAAAAGGAGATTCTACTGGCCAGAGCCACTCTCCATTTCACTTAGTCAGCCAACGACCCTGTCCCTCTGCCCTTCCAGTTGAAGACTGGAGGCTTACTGTCTGGCAAGACTAAAGCGGAGGGTTTATAAGAGGGAACCCCAGTCACAGCCACAATCAGAGGGAGACGCAAGAAAGTCAGCAGTTATAGCCACTACCCTCAAGCTCCCCTCCCACTGGAGCCTCTCGCTGAAGAACCTCTGGGCCCTCTCTCCATCCAGCCACTACCTTGCTAATGCCTGGCACATGGAGGCTCTTCAGCTCTGCCGGGACTGGCTGACTGACCCTGCACACATCAGCTAATTTTCTGGGCTCAGTAGAAAATAAAAATGCAGAGCCCTTGTTTTAAAATTCTAAGAATTTCAAGACTGTGACAGCACAGCATTAAACTAATTGTGGGGCCCTGCTAAGCATGGGGTTCTGTGGGACTGTACAGGTCTCTCTAGCTTGCCCCTTCAACACAGATGTTAGATATTTTGAATATTACCATTGGTTTTAGGTACCTTACAAGCATCATCTCATATAATTCTTATAATAATGCAATGTGGTAGAGGATAGTGTCCCTTTTTTAAACAATTGAACAAAGGGTAAGATTAAGCCAAGTCACAAATCTGGTGCCTGTAGACCTGGAATTCAAATCCAGATTACTAGCCATTTAGAAATCTTCTTTGGAAATTTAAGTCCTTTATATTCAACTCTTTTATACTCTTTATATTCAACTCTTTTTCTTCAACTCACCTACCAAGGGCATTCATCCAAAGTTCTTCAAAACATTCAGGAACTTCAAGATTATCAACCAGGGTGAGCTAGGATTCCTCAGTGCCCCAAACTTCAAAGTGGCAGTTCTCGTACTTAGGTGGGGATAGAAATCTTCTCTGGACCATGTAAAAATACATTTCCAGGCCCCACTGCCAGACAGCCTGGCTCAGCCAGTCTAGGATGCAGGCCTAGGGAATCTGTGTTTGTAGTAAGCTTCCTAGGTGATTCTTTTGGAGGTGGTCTGGACCGACAGGGAGGATCACTGCTTGAGGGGCATGAATAATGACCCCATTGTACAGTCACAACTTCCGCCCTTTTATGAAAAGAGGGCAGGAATCCTCAGTCACAGATCCTATGAACTATAACCTTAGGCAATAATTTCTAAGGACAAACTTTCTAGCTGGAAATTCCCACAGGTTTCATGGGTACTTTAAATTTTCCTCCACTGATGACCTCAAAGAGGCGGCTCAGGATATGGCCTCAGTGCTCACCAGGCCCATCTTTCTTCCTCTTTAGCATCAGTTTGTGTTACTGAAGTCCCAGCACATGTGCCAGCTATATCCGCCCATTAAGATCTTCCTTGAAATATTCCCAAAATTTGACCACCCATTAAGATTAAAGGATTACACATTAGAGGATAACAAAAAGGACTTTCTTCAAAGATTATTTTATTTGAATTACAATATCTATTTATAAATTTTGGTATTTGTTTTTAAATTTCTATTCATATCTGTGAAACTAAACTTTCCAGAACAGATTACATCTCCAATTAAAGACTTGTGATCCCTTTAGCACTCAGGATTTATAATTTGATCACCATCACATCCACAATACATCAGTGCCAGGAACATAGCAGATATTCCAAAAAATTTGTAGAATGATTGAAAGAAGGAATGAATGCTCACAGAGTTCAGGTCTTTGTTTTCTTTGGTGTTACAGAATTTTTAAAGTGAACTTGATTTCTTTTTTCTTATTATTCCTGTCATTGGTTGTTCTGCCTTTATTGTTTTTCTATGTTTCAAAACTTTGGCTTTGTTGTGTTTGATGTCTATTAAAGATATTGTGCTAATATTACAGTTTTTCCCGGAAATCAAATCAATTTTTATAAAAGACATCCCAAAACTCCTTTTAAACCTTGAAAGAATACAAATTAAAGTAATAGCACATAGTAAAAATGTTCACTTTCAAACAGTTAAAATAACTTACACTGTCCATTGCATCACCCATTTCTTCCTCTGCACTCTGAAGTTTAGTTAAAATAGCTGCTCTTCGTAGGTTCAGAAACTTAAGTCGACTCACAACCGTCTAAATTTAAAGAACAAATCTTTAAATACAATGGCATTTGAACATCTCAGATATTTTGAAAAAGTGATGAGCTCATGAGTAGAATATTTCCTTGCTTCCTCCTAGCTCTGGTTGTTTACTGGCAATCTTTGGTGTTCCTTCGCTTATAGACACATCACTCCAGTCCCTGCCTTTGTGGTCACAGCCATCTTCTATCTTCTCCCTGTGTGTCTGAGTCTCTTCTCTTGTAAGGACGCCAGTCACATTGCAGTAGGGCCCACCATAATTCAGTATGACCTCATCCTAACTTGATTCATCTAAAAAGGCCCTATTTCCAAATAAAGTCACATCCATAGGCATTGGAGGTTAAGACCTCAACATATCTTTTGGAAGGGAGCAACCCAACCAATACCAGTCTTCCCTCTCATCCCCAAATATTCATGTTCTTAGAGGTCTAGTTCTATGGGACCTCTACAGGCAGAGGGAAGACAGTCATAAGAAGACAGAGGCAGATATCGGAGTTAGGTTGCCACAAGCCAAGGGATGCCTGGGGCTACTATAAGCCAGAAGAGGCAAGGATGGGTCCTACCCTGGGAGCTTTGGAGGGAGCATGACCCCACCAGTACATTGATTTTGGACTTCCAGCCTGCAGAACCATGCAAGAATAAATTCCTGACATTTTAAACCACCTAGTTTATGGCACTCTGTGGAAGAATTTGAAACAGAGTCTGAGTTGAGAGATGGTGAGATAGACAAAGTCTTGATGGTTCATGGTAATCTATGGTAGATTATATTATTTGTCTACAATTCACCCTTCCCTCCCTTTCCTTGTTAGTTCCCTAGTTCATGTTGAGTAAAGTATATTCCCTATCACATTGGTGTTGAGCTTCTCCATGTAACTTGTTTTAGCCAGTGGAATGTGGGCAGAAGTATCAGGGTACCAATGCCAAACAGGGCTTTAACAGGCTTGGCAAGTTTCAAACAGGCCTGTTGGAGTTTCTACCTTGAGGAAAGTGCATCTTAGGTTGCAGAAAGGGGTCAAATTTTGGATACATTTCAAAGAAGAAGCCTGCTGTGTATGCTTGATGCATTGAATGTGGGATGTGAGAAAAAGAAAAGAGCAATTTGGAATTTTCAGCCCTTATCCTCCAGGCAAGGGAGAGGGCTTAGAAACAGAGTTAATCATTCGTCATGCCTTTGTAAGGACACCTCCGTAAAATCCCAATAATATGGGATTTGGAGAGCTTCCAGGTTGGAGAACGCTGTCTACACCAGGACGGTGATACACCCCCAACTCCACAGGGACAGAAGCTCCTGAGTTTGGGGCGCTTTCAGACCTCACCCTATGTATCTCTTCATCTGGCTGTCCATCTGTATCCTTTCATAAACAGGTCTTTCTGGTGCCCAGCCCCCATCCAGGACCCTCCGGGAGCCTACTCAGCATCACCCCAATAGAACAAAAGATGCTCTTAGTGCTCTTATCACTTAGGAAATCACAAGGGTTTCGGGAGCTCCATGCCAGGAACCAGAGGCGGAGACAAATATTTATTTTCTGTTATCGCACAGATGTCTGCTCCTTACTTCAGATGTAAACATGCAAGATAAAACTCATGATCCACCTTCACCACCACCCCACCTCAAACACACTTCTCCCACAGTTTCCCCCTCTTAGTAATGTCAGATCCATCCTTCCAGCTGCTAATCTTTAGAGTTTCAATTTTCAAATAATTTCAGATTATTTTTCACCAGACTAGATTCTGCCTTTTTGCTATACCATTTTACAACCCTACCAGCAATGTATGAGGTTTCCAGTTTTTCCACATCCTTGCCACACTTGTTAGTCCCTGTTTTTGTTTTTTTAATTTCAGGCATCTTAGTAGGTATGAAATGGTATTTCATTATGGCTTTGTTCTGCATTTCTCTAGTGACTCATGTTAAGCATCTTATCATGTGCTTATTGGCCGCTATTTGCTTTTATTTTTTTTCGAGGCACTTTTGATCATACAGAAATTTTAGATTCGAGTGCAGTTTTGATTTAACTATAAACAAATAAATAAATACAACATCACATTTTTAAGTGTCAAAATGAATTTTTCAAACAATAAATGGTTAAAATTTAAATATATTTCTGATGGTTGTTAAAATAAGTACAATCCAGTCAACAACTTTTTCATTTTCCAGACTGTGGAATATATTTACTGAAAACTGCATTTACCATGAAGAGCTCCTCTGGCGACCTGTTTCCATCTAGCTCAATGAAATGCAGGGAATTGTGTTCAGCCATTACTTCCTGCGAGTAATAGGAAAGAAGCATTATAATCTAGAATCACTGGGAAAACTGAACACAAGATAAGAATTTTAATATGCTATGAAGAAATCTTGAAAGCTAAAATGCTTTACACATGATATACTGCATGCTGTTTTCAGTGCTCAAGCTATTCCAAACTACCACGCTGATTTCCACTCCTTTCAGCGGCACGTGTTTGCTTCATCGTACTCTTCTTAGCATTAGGAAGTCTTATTCCTTGCTCAGCTTTTAAAATTTGATCATGGAAATGATACTTCATTATCTTGATTAGCATTTCTTCATAGTCAGTGAAGCTAAACATTTTTTCTAGAGGCTTGTTACTCTTTTGCCTTTCATTTTTGTTACCTGTCTGCTCATATTTGTGGTCTGTTTATCTCAGAAGGGTGAGAACTTACAGGTTAAAAAAACACATTTCTATGACTTTTTCATAATTGATGTGGATATATTTCCAGTTTATCTTTTAATTTGAATGAGGTTTTTAAAAAATTTATTTCCAGAAGTCTTACCTGTAATGCAACTGAAGCCATCATTTTTTTCCTTGTGATCTCATCACTTGTTCAGCTGAACATTTTCTAAGCATTTACCACCCACCATACTTTGGGCACCACACTGGGCATCGGCGATGCAAGTATGGAAGACCATGTACTTACCTTGAAGAGACTATCTCTGCTTATTTCCCCCCTGTGAATACAGTTCTCTAATTTTCTGAATCTACTTTTAATTATGCTTTATTTCATGCCCAGTGCCAGCTATTTTAGGACTATGCAGGATATTTTTGTTGAAGGGAGACAGAATGTTGTATACAGACATGTAAATTACTGTTAAGAATCTATGTTTAAAGGCCAGGGATTGAGAGGAGGAAGGGAGGAATAAAAGCTGTACATAAGAAAACAAATTGGTTCTCTCATGGACACAGACAACAGTGTGGTGACCAGGGCGGCGGAGGAGGTAGAAGAGGGTATGGGGGGATAAATGGTGATGGATGGAGACTTGACTTGGGTGGTGAAATCACAACACAGTGTGCAGAGGATGTGTTGTGGAATTCTGCACCTGAAACCTGTATAATTTTGTTAACCAGTGTCACCCCAATAAATTCAATAAAAAGGGAAAATATTGGTTTTCATTTTGGGGGGTAGATGATGAGAATATTTTAATTCTACCATTTTAGGTTTACTTGTCTTAAAAATATATAAACATCATAAAACAAAAAAAAAAAAACAAATAATTTTAGTTTCTCTGTCAAATAGGAAGAGGGTTTGGGGAGCTTGTTGTTCTATTGCCTAGCTGTATGTCTGGACAAATACCCAGGTTCAATAAATGTTTGGTGAATAAATTTCCAACATAAATTTGGCAGTCTTTCCTGGATTTTTTTTGCCATATAAAATATGTTTTTCATATAATTATAATTTTAGTAATCATATTCTTAAAACACTGATTATTTTAATTAAAAATTTATTATTATAAAATATATAATGGCCTTTCCATGTTTACATATAATCAACTTTGAACGGCATCACCACAGAAACCAATCTAGGGATAATTCTCCTTTAGATTGCAATTCAAATAAACTAACAATTCCTTTTAAAATAAAAGATGCACCTTAAGTGTACAATTGTTTTGATAAACTCATAAATTACAGATTGAAAATGATTTTACTAAATAGTCTCTTACATGGGCTTTCCAATCTCCAACCATAAACAAATTCCCCTGGTGACTTTTGAAAACTGCAGTTCATTTAGCACTTTTCAACAACACTAATGCTTTGTAAAAGTAAAATAATACTGTTCTTCGAAACAGCCTTGAGGATGGAAACTTTATTCTAAAGGTATTCTACCAAATTCAGGAGGAGGAGAGTCAGGCAGATGATACACAGAGGTGAATAAATGTAAAGGCTGTTTAGTGATAGAATGCAAATGTTAATATTTCCGTTTTCAGCAATATATCTTGTTCTTACTTCTAAAGCATGAAGAACTGTCTCCTTATAAAGTTTAACGAGGCTCTCAATATTTCCCAAATAATCCTCAGGCCTCTGAACTAAATGTTGAACAATTTCAGCTATCATCTGCATTTCGGCAATAAATGCCTAAAAGGAAAAAGAAAAGATTTTAAACAACTTCATGGTCATGATAATCCCAACCCACATCCCTTCCTCTTTACACCTAGATGCCATTTTGGAGGGAGAAGCAAGCAAAAGGGAAAATCAGAGGCTGAGGGTTTTTATTTTAGAGAGATTAAACACCCTAAAGGGCCTTTACAGATGAATAAAACTTGAAATTGACTTTGATATTTAGTAATTTCTTTGTGTTCCTCAATGAGTTGGGAAGAGAAGGGAAAGAACATCAGATTTTTAGAGACAAAATAAAGCAATTATATTTTCTCTGAATACCTGAGGTTTAGTTCGTTCATTCACTCATTTAATAAAGATTGATGAGGTGCTTACTATGTGCAGGCACTTTTAGAAGCTTGAGATACTACAGTGAATAAAACCAACTAAGACACTGGGGATCCTAGACCACACACTCCAGTTGGGGGATAAAGAACATAAGTAGACAAATAAATATAAACAGGTTAGGTGGTGATGAAGTGCTTTATCTGCCCTTCCATTCTAAATGACAGCTTTGCTGGATAGAACAATCTTGGATGTAGGTCCTTGACTTTCATGACTTTGAACACTTTCCTCCAGCCCCTTCTTGTCTATAAGGTCTCTTTTGAGAAATCAGCTGACAGTCTGATGGGAACTCCTTTGTAGGTGACTGTCCCCTTATCCCTTGCTGCTTCTAGAATTCTCTCCTTCATTTGAGTCTTGGCTAATGTAATTATGATGTGCCTTGGTGTGTTCATCCTTGGGTCCACCTTCTTTGGGACTCTCTGAGCTTCCTGGACTTCCTGGAAATCTATTTCCTTTGCCAGATTGGGGAAGTTCTCCATTATTATTTGTTCAAACAACTTTTTTACTTGTTGCTCTTCCTCTTCTCCTTCTGGTACCCCTATAATTTGGATGTTGTGATGTTTAAAGATGTCCTTAAAGTTCCTAAGGCTCTCCTCATTTTTTTGAATTCTTGTTTCTTCCTTCTTTTGTGTTTGGTTGTTTCTTTCTTCCTTCTGGTCCACTCCATTGATTTGAATCCCAGTTTTCCTCCCATCACTATTGGTTCCCTGTGCATTTTTCTTCATTTCACTTATTGTAGCCGCCATTTGTTCCTCTAATTTGTGACCAAAATCAACCCATTCTGTGAGCTTCCTAATCACCAGAGCTTTGAACTGTGCTTCTGATAGGTTGGCTACCAGTGCTATGAGCTCTGCATCTGATAGGTTGACCACCTCCTGGTTGCTCAGATGAATTAGCTCTGGGGCCCTGGTCTGTTCTCCCTTTTGAGCCACCCTTGTTTTTTTTTTGTTTGTTTTTGTTTGGTCGCAGCTGTTCTGTAGTAAGGGGCGGAGCCTTAGGTATTCACCAGGGTGGGGCAGCCCAGTTGCTGGGTTGTGATGCTGGATGTGGGGGCAGGGTCCGAGAGGGAACAATGATGCTTGCTCTACTCTCTGCCAGATTTCAGTCACTTCCGCCGCTTCCCCAAAGCAAACTGGACCCCTCTGGTGATTTCCGGGTGGGTGGGCCTGCACACACTCCAGGACCCCATGGGTCTCCCCAACGAACTCTCCTGTGAGGCTGGGACTCCCTCCCGGCACCTCAGCCCCTACAAGTATTTTCAATGGGTGCTTTTAGGCTTCACTTCCTGGTGCTGGGGCCCTGTGTTGCACAGTCTGTCTTGCTGCCTGTTTTCGCCTGGTTTATCAGTCTGGATGAATTGTTGTCTGATTTCCGTACAATTTAATTTTCTATCTGTTCTGGGTTTTTTTTTTGGTTCTATATTTTTGTTGTACTTAATCTTGGTTGTGAGAGGAGGCACAGTGTGTCCACCTATGCCTCCATCTTGGCCAGAAGTTGGATTGTTGTCTTAATTTCCCTTTCTGTTAGTTCATTATTGGCATATAAAAATGCAACTGATTTCTGGATATTAATTTGTATTTTGCCACTTTGCTGAACTCACTTATTAGTTCTAGTAGTTTCTTGGTGGAATCTTTGGGGTTCTCTATGCACAGTATCATATCATCTATAAATAAAGACAGTTTTCCTTCTTTCTTTCCAATTGGGATGCCTTTTATTTCTTTTTCTTGTCTGACTGCTGGGGTTAGGACTTCCTGTACTAAAGAGGTGACAGCAGACAACCCTGTCTTGTTTCCAATCTTAAGGGGAACACTTGTAGTTTTTGCCTATTGAGTATGATGCTGGCAGTGGGTTTGTCATATATGGCCTTTATTATGTTTATGTATGTTTCCTCTATCCCCACTTTGCTGAGAGTTTTTACCATAAATGGGTGCTGGATTTTATCAAATATTTTTTTTGCATCTATTGATATGATCATGTGGTTTTTATCCTTTGTTTTGTTTATATGGTGTATCACATTTTTTGATTTGAAAATGTTATACCAACCTTGCATTCCTGAAACAAATCCCATTTGATCCTGGTGTATAATCTTTTTTGCATTGCTCTATTCAGTTTGCTAATATTTTGTTGAGGATTTAAGCATCTGTGTTCGTTAGGGATATTGGCTTATAATTTTCTTTTCTGGAATTTCCTTTTTTTAGCTTTGTTATTAAGATGACACTGGTCTTATAAAATGAGCTTGGGAGCCTTACTTACTCTTGAATTCTTAAAAATAGTTAGAGAAGGACATGCGTTAGTTCTTCCCAGAATGTTTGGAAAAATTCACATGTGAAACTATCCGGTCTAGGGCTTTTGTTTGTTGGGAGTTTTGATTACTGCTTCAATTTCACTATGTGTAATATGTCTATTCAGATTCCCTTATTCTTCCTGATTTAGTTTTGGAAGATTGTATGTTTCTAGGAATTTATCCATTTCATGCAGGTTGTCCAGTTTTTTGGCATACAGTTGTTCATAATTTAATAATTTCTAATTATTTTCCTATCTTCTCTTTCTATATTCTTTCCTCTTCCTCTTCTCCTTTCCCTTCCTATCTTTCCATAATTTAATCTAGCCCATCATCTGTTAACAGATTTCTTAATATCAATTTTTCACAGACTACAGGGTGTTTTACAATTTTTAGATTACTTGCCAACTACTTTATTTTATGATGCTGATTTTAGTTTCTCTGGAGAAACCAGACTACCTGGTTTCATGGCACAAATTGGCTGGGCTGGAGCTGAGAGGGAGATATCCTCTAAAGAAGGGCATGCACTCTCTAGCTGTGTAGAGGAACCTTCTGCAGTAATGGAGATGCTTTGTGGCTGTGCTGTCCAATTTGGAAGACAGCCAGGTTTGCTCACTGAGCACTTCAAATGTAGCTAGTGCTACTGAGGAACTAAATTTCTACTTTTATATAATTTTAACTAATTTAAATTTAAATAGGCACATGGAGCTAGTGGCTACCATATCAGACAGTATAGGCCTAGCCTACCCCATTCTTCAGTCTTTCCAATTATAACCCTGGCCAAAATCACAAACTGACCTAACTATGATCCGCATATCTGAGTTGTGACCTCTGTAGCTTACCATTTTTTATTTAAGATGGTATGTTCTATTCACGCTAAAATAGCATACTTTAAAATTCCTATTGTCTATGAGGTTTTCCTTTTTAAAAAAAATCTGGAGTAGATGCTATTATACAATGCCTATTTGCATAGGGAAGATTATTTTACATTTTTCAATAGGCTTTCTTATATGAATAGGTTTTTATTCATATATAATTGATATAACATTATAGTTTCAAATGCACAACACAGTGACTCAATATTTATATACACTGCAAAATGATCACCATACTAAGTCTGTCTAACATTCATCACCACTCACGGTTATGATATTTGTCTTGTAATGAGACCTTTTAAGATCTAGTCTTAAATGAAAGAACAAATGTCAAAGATTCATTGAACCTATTAGTGAAGGAATCAGCAGTATGACAAAGCTGAAGTATATACAATCACTGAAATGAGACAGCAGTTTTAGGTGCTAAGCAGCTTAATATCCTATAGGGCAATAGAACTGTGACCTCTGGAGGTTATCTTTTCTACTGAACAATTGATTTGCAATGTGTCCATCTATAAATTAATAGGGTCTAGGCCCTAACAGAAATAGTATTTACTTGTAATATTATAATTATAAACTATAGAAAGTATAAAAATTATACAAAATTATAAATTTACAATAGAAATCACATGTATATTTCAGTAGAGCAGGAACTGGCCAACTGTAGCCTGCCCCACCCCAGTGGGCCAAATCCAGCCCCTCACCTTAATACTTTACATCCCTGTAAAGTATTTACAGGGATTTCTTAATATTAAATTTTCCTCACTAACTTGTGGTAGAAGATTCATTTGATGCCCTATTGCATTATGCTTAGTAGTACTGACTTTAGGATTGTTGTAACATCCCTATGTGAAATTGGGCTATAGATTTCTTTTTATGTGCTCTCTTTGTCTGAGTTTGGAATCAAGGTTGTTAACCTCATAAATTGCATTATGCCTGGGCTACCTTGCTCTTCATATTACGCTTTGTCTTTTATTGCTCCAACTCCTCACTGTAACTTGCATAATGCTTGATACACAGTATGTGACCCATAACTCTCTGTTGCTATGAAATAAAGCAGATTAGCTGACAGCATGTAGAGGGACTTCCATACTGACAAGAAGGTTAAACTTATGACCTTCAGATTATGATTTAATAGTTATTGAAAATGTGAAATATCTTTGCTATTTCCTCCAGACTAAATTAAAAATTTTTAAATATATCTGTATTATGTTATTTTCTATTTTCTAATGTAATTGTCACAAATTTTTAAAAGTACAGTATGTGGTATTAGAATATTACCTGTTCTTCGTCTTGCTCTTCTTCCTCTTCCCCTTCCTCTTCCCTTTTTCCTTCTTTTTGGGCTTCTTTCTTTTTTTTCCTTTGATTCTCAATGAATTCTAGATCCCACTGATCTCGTGTGTAAACGTACCCTGTGCTACTGTGCTGCCTCTGCCCAGAAACTCTTCGGCATAAATCATAGTCAGGGCACTAAGGAACATTAGTAATTATTTAAAACATGTTAAATATGCTTTTACTTACTATTTATATATTACACAATATATACACCAAAAAATCCCTTAAAACCCTGAGCTAATGTAATATTTTTCAAGTGTTATTTAGTATCAGGTTTCATTACATGCCAAGAGAGGCACAAGACATAACTTTTATGCTATGGCAACAATTTTCTTTATCCAAAATTAATATACGTGAGAAAATATCTGACATTTTAACATGAAAGAAGAGGGTTAGAAGAACAGCAGAAAGAGAGAGGTACATTAGAAAATCAGTTTAGCCTGTAAAGGTACACAGGAGGATCCTGTCAGATTGGTTTCAGAAGGATAAGTGGTACAGACATGAAATGGAATATTACTTGACCATGATAGAGAGTGAAATCTTACCATTTGTGACAACATGGATGAACCTAGAGGTTATTATACTAAGTGAAATAAGTCATGGAGTAAGACAAATACCGTATGATTTCACTTATATGTGGAATCTAAAGAACACAGCAAAAAAGCAAAAACAAACAGATTCATAAATACAGAGACCAAACTGATGGCTGCCAGGCAGGATTCAAGAGGGGCTGGGTAAAAAAGGTGAAGGGATTAAGAAGCACAAATTGGCAGTTATAAAATAGTCACAGGGATGTAAAGTATAGCATAAAGAAAATAGTCAGTAATATTGTAGTAACTATTTATGGTGCCAGGTTGGTACTATACTTAATGGAGAGATCATTTCATAAATTATATGTCTAACCATTATGCTGTACACCTGAAACTAATATAAAATAATATTGAATGTCAACTGTAATTTAAAAAAATAAAAGGATGAGAATGGAGGAAAATGGGGGAATATCCATATATTTTCAACAAAAAATACTCTGTATTTACAATATTTACAGTTTTATAGGTGAAGTATTTTATAAAATGTTAATCATGGATGGGACCTGAGCAGTCATCTATTCTAGTTTATGCTTTTAATTCTGTAAATGGGAAAACTGAGTCTGGATAGTAAAAAAAAAAGAAAGAAAGAAAAGAAAAGAAAAGCCAAATCCAAAGTTTGTGAGTAATTTTCTTCTTTCAAAGTACTTTCACATGTGTAATCTCTGACTCAGTTCTCAAACTAATCATATAAGAGAAGTGATCCAACATCACAATTAGGCCGTTGTGCTGATCAGAGAAAAGCTGTGCTGGCAGCTTAGGACTCTGGTCTCTGATCACAATGCCATGAGAGGAGACTCCAACTTGGAGCCAGGCCTTCTGATCCACAGCCCATGCCCTGTGGCACATTGGTAATGACAACTAGGGTTTGGGGCTATAAATCCTGCTCTGAATAATTTTCAGGGCAAAAAACTCTGGATGATATTCTATGGTTGTGGTTCTCAAACACTAGGGTATAACTGGACATAGAGAATTGTAAATAGAACTTTCTGTTCCCCCTTGTGATTTATAAAGTCTGGAGTGAGGCTTAGACATTATAACCAGCATCCTCAGTGATTCTGATGCCAACATTCCAGGTACCATAACTTTGAGAAACAAAGAAATAAGAAACTTTAGAACCTTCCTTGCTCATTTTCTGATTTCTTCAGGCTACCTCTATGTGGAGATGGGAGGACTATTTATTGAGGCAAGACTTTTATTTAAGCTTCCAAATTTTTTACAAAAAAAAAAAAAAAAAAAAAAGATCCCAGCCCATTCAGATAATTTTTAAAATGTGTATGCTCTTATTTAGCAACACGGAATATCCACATTGTGGGTCCTTGACTAACACTGCTGTCTGGAGTTGTCCCCTGTTTCCACTTGTAGAAAGTGATTAACAAGAAGGTGAGTCTCAAGGACTCAGAGCAGTGGTCCTCAAACTTCAGTGGTCATCAAGGTCACCTAAAGGACTCTTCAACACAGATAGCTGGACACTACCCCAGACTTTCTGACTCATAGTTCTAAGGTGGGGCCAAAGAACTTGCATTTGTTTTTTTAAAAAAATTCTTTAATTATAGTTGAGATTCAATATTATTTTATACTAGTTTCAGGTATACAGCAAGAATTTGCATTTCTTACAAGCTTCTGAGTGCTGCTGATGTGATTGATTCTGAAGCTGGACTGTGAGTACCACTGCTACAGTAGACCACTGGTCCTTAACCATTTGTTTGTAGTACAAACCCCCTTCGGAATGTGATGAAAGCTATAGGCTTTTGTTTCAGAAGGATGCACATAACACACAAAATTTTGCACATAATTTTAGGAGGTTCATGGACGCTGAAGGATTCATGGACTCTAGGCTAAGAAAGTTTGCCCTAGAAATTCCAGATTTTATCCCCAAACATGGCTAAACCATCAGAGAAGTGAGTGTTGTATCAAGTTCAGTCTCACATTAGATCCTCCGATGACCCTATGGCTACACTGCAGAAACTGCCATGGACGCACACTATTATACGTAACATAAATGGGGTTGAGGATTTCATTCTCTACATTAACAGTCTCTTACATTAAGACCTATGTAAGATGTTTCTCTCATTTTTAATGTTTTGTGTTTCCTGAGGAATGGCTTATCTTCTCATGGGTAATATGAATTTTATATAACCGGTCACATTTCCCTTTCTACTTTGGCTCATCAAGCTGACAACCAAACTGATGCCCCAAATTTAGTAAGCATTTGGGGCCCTGCAGCCTGTGTGCTCTTGTTCCACCAAGTCCTAAAGTTCTTGTACAATCAACATGTTCCACTGCTTAGACTTCAAATTTTCACAGATGTGATGGTGTCAATATCACAGGGATTTTGATAGGCCTCTGACCATGACCTACGGCCCAGGCAACACGATCTGCAATGAATGCCACCTGTCTGTTACGGCTGGGTCCCCACATCTGGGTTGTGACACACCTAATTTATTTTGAGCTGACTAGCCTTTGGATAAGCAGGATATGAATATAAAGGCTTATCATTCATTTTTATATAAACAAGTAGTCCTCACCTCACTGAATTCTTTTCACAACCCCATGAGGCAGTTCTTATAATCTTTGTAAAGAGGAAATTGAGGCTCCTAAAAGTGATTTACCAAATTCTAACAGCTGAGAAAGGAAAGCATTGAGGAAAGGATTCCACCTTGATTCTTAATCTAATAGTGCTCTTTAACATTCATATGTCCAAACCACTTGCTCGTTCTTTCATTTTATTTAAACTGGCAAACTTATTAGGTGTCAGCTAGGTGCCAAACATTGTGCTAGTTGATATTTAGGTGAGTAAGACATGGTTCTTGCCTTTAAGTGAGGCATCGTCCAGGAAAATGTTCAATGTGAATATAATGAGATAATATGACAGAGCGAAGAGAGTAATATGACAGAGTATTTACCTTTCCTGTAGTAAGTAACATGCTCTGGGAGTGGGGAGGAGAGAGAGAATGCATTAGTTAATGAGTGTGGTGGTGCACAGGAGATGGCCCTGAGCAAAGTTCTGAAGAGATGAAGCCTGAACTGACTTTCAGAGGATAGCTATGATTACACCTGGTGAAGAGGCAAGGAGATGTCTGCTGTGGATGGAGCTGTGGGCAGAAAAGCACAGAGGTGTTGGGAAGTCTTAGTCCCAATGACTGATGCATAAGTTAGTATTTCCCTAAATATTTAAAATTCTTGTAAACAATCCTTTCATTTCACTACCATTAAAAGAATGGTTAAGTATACTAAAAAAAACTATTCTTACCTTAATATTGATTATAATATCAGGTTTCAAATCTAAATTTTTAATTAAGTCAATTTGCTGCAAAGTAGTCATGGCATCCTGTGAAAGTGATGGTATTTCAGTGATAATATAACCTATAGAGTAAAATATAATGTTTAAAGTTTTATGTTATCCATATGTGAAAGCATGGATTTATTATTATTACTTCATAAAATATTATCTGGTAATTGATGAACACTAATGCAGATCTTAAAATGCAGATCAAAAACTTCTAATCAATACTTAAGGAAATATTACTATGAATAACATTTTTCTGATAATAAATAAAATCATTGGGTGAGGTGGAGACAACTTTTAAAATTCCAAATCAATTTACTTTAGGCATAGGAGGTGCCTAAGGAAGTAAATTCCATGTTAATAACTCTTTTAGCTCATTAGTAAAACTCATATGATGAATGGTAAAGGTATTTTATAGAGGTTGCATGACATATTATTTTTCCTTCTTAAATTAACATTTCATAATGTAACAGAATATATGTATAATGTTTATGTAAGTTATAGGGAGTAATAAAATACCCAGGTACCCCTCACACAGTCTCAGAAAGTATCAGTGGTTTTGGCTTAGCACATTCATTGGCTTGCATCCTCACCCAGGAATCTCAATCATCCCATTGAAATTCACCCAGTTTACCACCATCACATTAAGTTCTTTAATATATTTCTTTAATTATGTCATTGTATTGCTTGAAAAACTTTTTCTTATTAATAGAATAAAGTCTCAACTCCTTCAGTGCTAAATGAAAGCCTCCAACAGATATTTCTGCTCTTTTAATAGAACCATTTTTTCTTTGAAGACTGACAACAAACTATGGTTATATAGCTTTAGATATTTGGCAGACACTTTATAAAAAGTGAATGGAGTGAGCCACTCATTTCAAGGACAGCAACTGACAGCATTTGTTGTCAATTATAAACTTTAAGTGAAAATTAGTATTTTGAAAAACTTGTATCCACTGCCCTATGCTTAACAATTTCCCAATTCTTAAAACTTGTCCTGATGAGATTGGTGGTGATATTAACAAATGTGATTTTTTTTTTTGATATTGTATAATGATGTGTCAACATTTGGAAGGTCTGCATAACTCAGTGAACAATATTTTCCAAACGATCAATGCCTGATGCCACAAAATCATGCCTGGGTAAGAGACCCATTCCATGTACAAGATAGATCAATGGATTTTAATTGAATACAGTTTGAAAAGTTCACTGATATGGTTTCAGATTCCACAATGCAACTAACCTTTAATAGACTTTCCCTTGTCAAGTTTTAGTATAGGATCAAGACTATCCACAGTTATTCTAAAGGCCCTCCCTTTTTCAATTACCCATCTGTGCAAAGCTGGATTTTCTTCAGGTACTTTAGCAATATATTGCAACACATTAAGCAGGAGTAGATATGACAAGCCAGCTAGGTCTTCTCTTAAGCCTCATATTAAAGAGATTTGCAAGAAATATAAAACAATACCACTCTTCTCACTAATTTTTTTGCCTTGAAGAATGATTATTTTATAAAATATGCTAATTATGTTAACATGGAACAGTTTTATTGTTTTTAAACAAATACTGTATACATTTATTAGTTTATTTTCTAATATGATAACTACTGATAGATATAACCCATGTAAGCAAAAGCTCTTTTGGGGCCTCAATAATTCTTTTAAATGTAAAGGAGCCTTGAGACCAAAAAGCTTAAACTGCTGATACTATGCCTAGCATAGTATAATTAAAAAAAACTACTAAGCATCTGTTGGTAGATGAATAAATATGTCTCATAAGCCAACCTCAAAATCCTCACTTAAGAACATGCTGATCACAATCTTTTACTTAAAAGAATCAGATCAATAACTCCAGGGTAATCCAAAACCTCCTTAAATGTGTCAATTTCTCCTAAGCTTTCTCAAACACTTTACTTTCTGCTGGAACATGGTGGACACTATCCAGAGAAGCAATCCTAAGTAGTTTAACTTCAAAAGGCAGAAAGGGAGACCTGTTATGTTGGGTTTGGATGTCTAAGTTGTATCATGATTCTTTCCTGTTTGGCTGTAATCTTAGTTTCCAACTTGGCTTTCTTGTTTGCTCTTGCTGTTGTCTTTGAAACACTCGGAAATCATCGTGGTATCTTAAGGTAGTCACCCTCCTATTTGAGGCTCTTTAAATAAGTCCAAGGCATCCCTGCAAAAATAGTCACTGCATGCACTGATACTATCTCAGGAACTCGGCCAGACCTTTCTCTGCTTGCCTCCTCTTCTTTGTGCTCTTGCTTTTTTGCTTTCTCAGCACTCCCCTAGTTTGGTGTGGCTCCTGTTGCTGATCTAGCCCTCACTTGCTTCACAACCTTTTTTGAACTTGTTTTCAAGACTCTGATGTGATGGTTGGCATTAACATCCAGGTCTGATACACCACAATGGTGGGTACTTTGGTTAAGGAGACAGTATGTCTAGTCCTAGTCTGAATTCAACCCTTGCCCAGCTCACCCCTTCTGACTGGGTAATTCCAAAGCCTCTGTTCAGAACCTGTCTGAGGGCAGGGAGACTTCTCAGGCCCAGAGTCAGAGGGTAGACTGGATGAATAGGCTGGAGCCTGCCAATATCTGGAGCCAGAAGGTAAGCGCGGCTATTCTAGTTTTCATTCCTGCCTGATAAGTGTGGATTAATACAGAGAAACCTACACCATTGGCAGGACTTACTATACTAATCAAACTCAGAGTGAAGGAGAAAGCAGTCAGCAGAAGCTGTCAGCACTGTGAGGACTGCAGCAGATTTTTGATGCTTTTGCTGAAAATACTAAAAGAAAACTGGATCATATAAACTTAATTTGTTTTTACAAATGTAGAGTATGAAAAAAACAAGTAAACAAGCAAATAAAACTATATGAGCTACTCAATTGAATGCAGGCTCTGGGACCCGTACTAGGGAAAAAAAGAAACAGCAACTCAAGAAATTATATGTGTCTCAGACGAAGCATGAGTTTTTAAGGCTGCTCTGATAGCCACTGATGTACAAAAATAAACATACCAAGGTGAGCGACTTCTGGGGACTTAAGCTTCTCCAATACTAGCTTTATGACAAGTTCTTCTGGAATACTGTGACCATTGACCAGCATTGACTGCAACTAAGAAAAGCACGATAATTTGCATTACTGTATAATAATAACTGTGATACAGAGCTTCTTAAAAAAAATCATAATTTTGAAATTTAGATTTGTTTACCATAACTCCTGTTTCAGATTCACTGGCAATCTGCTCTTCCAAAATTGTTGAAGCTGAAATATGAATTCAAAATATTAGCACAAACTGGTATTAGATTTGTCAAATTAAGAAACACGTTTGTGTGCTTTGTAACTGGTTACAAAGATTAACATTTGTATATCACTTTAGAGTTTACAAAGAATGTTTATACACATTATATCATTTAAGCCTAACCAAAGTGCTGAATGACAACATATTTCACAAAGAACATGTCTCTGCCATCTTGGGGAAGCTACCTTCCTAAACACTTCTGTGTCTTCAGCTCTTCATGCCTTGTATAATATGCAAGAGACTATTAGGATGAAAAGACATTGTGTATATGATGGTGATTTGGAAGTTGTGAAGCACTGCCCCAAAGTGTCTGGACTATGTTATTGGTCCAGATGTTTATAACCATACAGTGATGTCTAGAGCCCATTAATATTGCATGCCGGTTGTATAAAAAGCAACTATGCATCAAGAAATGATAAAATAGGTAAAAACTGATCAGAAAAAGGGTCTTAAAGCTGAAATTTGAATATGTGTTTCCTTTATAAGAGGAAATACTCCATCATTTGTGGAAGACTTCCTGGGGTAGAAATGATAGGGGTCCTAGGCATGACCTAGGAGAGGACCCAGGAACTATATGATATCCCTAGCTGCTAATAATCTATGGAACATTTGGTATTCTTTAACATTTCCTACAAATAAATTTTTTTTAATCAAAGAAAGAGGAAATTTTAAAATTTTTTGTGTGCTTGAGTTCTTGAATTGTCCCCACCAAAAGTGTATCCACTTGCAATTTCACTAACAGTCCATAGAATGCTCACTTCATAACATTCTTGCAAACAATGATTGTAGAAACTTAAAATAATTTACTGCTGGACTTCCAGTCAAGATGGAGCTGTAGGTAAGCACAGCTTGCTACCTTGCAAAACCACATCAAAATTACAACTAAGCTATAGAACAACCATCACTCAGAACCAACAGATATTGAGTTGAACGGAAGTCTGACAACTACAGAATTAAAGAAACCACATCCATCCATGCTGGTAAGAGGAGCAGAGATGTGGAAAAGGATGGTCCCACATCCACGTGAGGTAGATAAAATTTTAGGAGGACTATCTCAGTAGTGAGGAGTCCTAGCCCCACACCAGTGCCCCCAGCCCAGGGTTTCAGTGTCAGGAACGTAAGTCCCCATAACTTCTGGCTGCAAAACCCAGCAGGGATTGAGTCAGTGGAAGAAACTTCTGGAGTCCCAAGCATTTCCTCATAAAGAAGCCACAAATGAATTTACTCAGACTTACACCCTCTGAGCTCCAGCACCAGGGTAGCAGCTTGAAAGGCACTGGGGCATATAGGGAGGAACTGAAGTGTCTGGCATCAAGGAAAGACCTGGGGAACAGCTTTTTCCCAAAGAAAAAGGCAAGCAGAGGCCATCGTCCCTTTTCTGAACCTTCCCATCACAGAGCCACAGAGCCGGCAGGTGAGTGTCACATGTCAGACTCTATCAGTCTGGCTCTTACTATTTGCCCTGCCCTGGAGATCCCCTGACACTCTGTCACACCCAATTCATGGGCCCACCCAAGCTGTTAACAGCGACTTTACCATATGAATGGCTAGTCTTGGATCATGCTTCACAACAACCCCAGACCTCTCGCTAAGTGGTCCCAGGCCCAGTATTAGCAGCAGCCATCCTAAATTCACAGCTTGGCCTCACCTGCAATGTACAGCCCAGCAGAAGTAGCAGCCATCTCAGATTGCTTTATAGCTCATGCAGGGTGGCCTTGGGCAAAACACAGTTGGAGGCTGACCTGCACCACCTAGGAAACTCCAGAGGCTGCGCACCCAGTGGACAGCTACAGACGACATCAGAGCACCACAACCCTGTCCCTGCACAGCTGATCCTCCACACAGATGGCGGAGGTTGGTGGTCCATGGTCACAGCCTATCCTTGCAGCTGATTGGCCTGGATAAATCCCTCCCATTGACCTGCCATCAGCAATCAAGGCTCAGCTACAAGAGGAGGGTGTACTCAGCCCTTACAAAGGGTTCACCTCGAATACCCACCTTGGGTGATTGGGGAAGCTATGCCACTGGACCCTATAGGACATCTACTACATTAGGCCATGCCACCAAGGCAGAGAGTCATAGCAATTCTACCTAGTACATAGAAACAAACACAGGGAGGCTGCCAATATGAGGAGACAAAGAAACATGGCCCAAATGAAAATACAGATTAAAACTCCAGAAAAAGAGCCAAACAAAATGGAGATAAACAACTTATCAGATGCAGAGTTCAAAACACTAGTTATAGGATGCTCAAGGAAATTAGTGAGGACCTCAGCAGCATAAAAAAGATCCAGTCAGCCCTAGATGGTGTGCCTCAGTGGATGGAGTACTGGCCTGTGAACCAAAGGGTCGTTGGCTCGATTCCCAGTCTAGGGCACATGCCTGGGTTGAGGGCCAGGTCCTCACAGTACAGGGCATGCAAGAGGAAACCATACATTGATGTTTCTCTCCCTCTCTCCCTCCCTTCCCCTCTCTAAAAATAGATTAAAAAATTAAAAAAAAAAAGATCCAGTCAGAAACAAAGGATACACTAATTGAAATAAAGAACAATTTACAGGGAAACAACAGTAGGGTGGATGAAACTGAGAATCAAATCTCTGATTTGGAACATAAGGAAGCAAATAGCAAGCAGTTGGAATAAGAAGAAAAAAAAAAAAACAAAAAACGAGGATAGTGTAAGCTTCCTCTGGGACAACTTCAAGATGTCCAACATTCACATCATAGGGGTCCCAAAAGGAGAAGAGAAAGAACAAGAAATTGGAAATATATTAGAAAAAATAATGAAAGAAAACGTCCTTAATTTCATGAAGGAAATAGACATGCAATCCAGGAAGCACAGAGAGTCTCAAACAAGATGAATGCAATGAGGCCCACTCCAAAACACATCACAATTAAAATGCCAAAGGTTAAAGATAAAGTGAGACCCTTAAAAGGAATAAGAGAAAAGCAGTTACCTACCAAGGAGGTTCCATAAGACTGTCAGCTAATTTGTCAAAAGAAAATTTGCAGGCTGGAAGGGACTGGCAAGAAATATTCAAAGACATGAAAAGAAGGGAACTACAGCCAAGATTGTTCTACCCAGCAACGCTATCATTTAGAATCAAAGGGCAGATAAAGAACTTCCCAGACAAGAAAAAGCTAAAGGAGTTCATCATCACCACACCATCATTATGTGAAATGTTAAAGGGACTTATTTAGGAAAAAGAAGATCAAAACTAGAAACAATAAAATGGCAAAAAATACAAATCTATCAACAATTGACTCTAAAAAACAAACTAAGCAAACAAGAATCATGGATACAGAGAGTGTTGTGATGGCTGCCAGATGGGAGAGGGTGTTGAGGAATGGGTGAAGAGGTGAGGGGAGTAAGAAGTACAAATAGGTAGTTACAGTACAGCATGGGGATGTAAACTACAGTGTAGGAAATGAAATAGCCAAAGAACTTACACCCTTGAACAACGGTGTGGGAACTCTCTGAGGAAGTGGGGGGTGCTGGGTGGAGTGGAGCAAAGGGGGAAAAATTGGGACAACTGTAATAGAATAATCAATAAAATATAATAAATTAAAAAGCTTTCTGAGAAAAAAATTGACCTCCAACTTGATAGGCAAATATCAATCAGTGTTAATTAGCATTTCTTTGAATAACAATGATGTTAAACTCTTTTCTTCTTATATTTGCCTATATTTGTTTCTACTTTTGTGAACTTCTTTTCTGTAAGGGCATAAGTAATTTTATTAATTGAGAGAATGTTTATATATAAATATATCAATCCCTGTTTTTTTAAAATTTTAATTGTTGTTCAAGTAGAGTTTTCTGTCTTTTACTCCCATTCCAGCCCACCCACCTCCCTCCCATTTCTACCCCTCCTAGTTTTTGTCCATGTGTTCTTTATATTTATTCCCATAAACCCTTCCCCTTTTCCCTTGAAATTCCCTCCCCTGTCCCCTCTGGTCACTGTCAGCTTGTTCTCTATTTTCAGTGTCTTTGGTTATGTTTTGTTCGT
This sequence comes from Anoura caudifer, assembly GCA_004027475.1. Taxonomy (NCBI): domain Eukaryota; kingdom Metazoa; phylum Chordata; class Mammalia; order Chiroptera; family Phyllostomidae; genus Anoura; species Anoura caudifer. The sequence continues at coordinate 283,820 of PVKU01001583.1, forward strand.
TTGTTGTTTAGGTTTGTTAAAGGTGAGATCATATGGTATTTGTCTTTCACTGCCTGGCTTATTTCACTTAGCATGATGCTCTCCAGTTCCATCCATGCTGTTGCAAAGGGTAGGAGCTCCTTCTTTCTGCTGCATAGAATTCCATTGTGTAAATGTACCAGAGTTTTTTGATCCATTCATTTATTGATGGGCACCTAGGTTGCTTCCAGCACTTGGCTATTGTAAATTGTGCTGCTATGAAAATTGGGATGCATAGGTTTTTTTGGATTGGTGTTTCAGGGTTCTTAGGATATAATCCTAGCAGTGGAATTGCTGGGTCAAAAGGTAGACCCATTTTTAGTTTTTTGAGAAAATTCCATACTATTTTCCATAATGGTTGTACCAGTCTGCAATCCCACCAACAGTGCACTAGGGATTCCTTTTCTCCACATCCTCTCCAACACTTGTTGTTTGTTGCTTTGTTTATGATGGCCATTCTGACGGGTGTGAAGTGGTATCTCACTGTGGTTTTAATTTGCATCTCTCTGATAGCTAGCAATATTGAGCATCTTTTCATGTGTCTCTGGATCCTCTGTATGTCGTCCTTGGAGAAGTGTCTGTTCAAGTCCTTTGCCCATTTTTTAATTGGGTTGCTTGTCTTCTTAGAGTGGAGTCGTGTAAGTTCTTTATATATTTTGGAGATTAAACCCTTGTCTGAGGTATCATTGGTGAATATATTTTCCCATAGAGTTGGGAGAACTGGACAGCTACATGCAAAAAAATGAAACTCGAACACCAGCTTACACCATATACAAAAATAAACTCAAGGTGGATAAAAGATTTAAATATAAGCCGTGACACCATTAAAGTCCTAGAGGAGAACATAGGCAGGAAAATTTCAGACATTTCATGCAGCAACATTTTTACTGATATGTCCCCTAAAGCAAGGAACATAAAGGAAAGAATAAATAAATGAGATCTCATCAAAATAAAAAGCTTCTGCATGGCTAAAGAAAACAGTATTAAAATAAAAAGAGAACCAACTGTTTATTGATTTTAGAGAGAGGGACAGAGAGAGAGAGAGAGAGAGAGAGAGACAGACAGACAGACAGACAGACATCGATGTGAGGCAACACTGATCAGTTGCCTCCCATACACACCCCAACTGGGGATCAAGCCACAACCTAGGTATGTGCCCTGACTGGAAATCGAACCCACAACCTATTGGTGTATGGGACAATGCTCCTACCAACTGAGCCATCTGGCCTGGGCCACTGTATAATTCTTTACTTTTTATTTATATTTGAACATTCTTATGCCAAAATATTGGGTAAAAAAGTAAAATTTACCTTCTACAAGAACGCATTTCCATTCTTGTGCTATTTGACGGGCCAATGTTGACTTCCCAATGCCCTTAAAAGAAAGGTGTTATTTAAAACCCAATAAAAATGCTATTTGCTAGTGGAACAGATATTCTCATTTTAAAAGACTCTATTGATAGTTACTATATCATCAAGTAAATTATTTTGCAAAATAAATTAAGAGTAGACCCAAGAGATTTATAGCTTCATTTTTTTTCTACTAATTGTTACATTTAGGAAGTGATTTAAATAAATCTTTTTGAATTAAGAAAATAGCCCTAAAACCAGGAAGCTCTACCAAAGTGGTATTCCAGGTATTAAACACTTTTGAATGTCAAATTTTGTAATTTTGAATATAAATCATTGTGATTCTATTGAGATGCAACATTTTATTTTCTTCTTAAAGTCTGTAATTATGAATGTTTTGAGACTTTTATTTAATAACTTCCAAGAGCAAAAAAAAAAGTTCTAATGGACATCTTTGAAAAGTATCGTATTTTAAAGATAAAAGATCACTTTAATGAAGTAATAGTTACATTTGATTACCTTCACTGTTGACTTTAAAAACTCTAATTTGTTTTTAGAAACATGATAAAAGCTACTGGTACCTGTCCCAGGGTCATATAAAATTAAGTCAGAAATAGGATCCAACCCTTGGACTCTGCTGTTCTGGACAGGCCCTTTATTAACCAGCTCAGGCCCTCTAATACTGTAACTACCCACTAGCTCCATGGCTGAAAGTAGCTCCTATCTAGAGGTCCTTACTAGAACTGCCTAGAAAGGGAAGCTATCCCATCACAACCATTTTTGGTTTCTTCCTGTTTTGTAGAAAGACACTGCATAGGTTCACTAACTGTGGGCAAAGGTGAGGTACCTTGCCTCTTATACTTCAGATATTAATGGGAGAGCCTCCCATTTGTCCTTTATTATCCCACTTCACATACCCAGAGAACCTCACACAAAAAGTTTCCACAAAAAGTTTTATATTCAAATTGAGTCAGATATAACCTTGGATCACATACTACTAACTGTCATGGTACAGTGCTTTGATGAGTTAATTTCTTTATAATATAAAGCCAAAGATAAATACAATCTAGGTTCCTTTGGGATTATAATGCACAAGAAGAAAGTCATAAATTTACAACCAATATCATATCAGGTTGTAAGTCATACAATAAAAGTCTAACAAACACAACAATTACCACACTGTGGCTTTCATTTTATGACAATGTAAGGTTATGATTTAAAAAATTAAAAAATTATACTAAGTAAGTTAGAAGAGATAGCTTACTGGTTTCCCAAATACAACAAAGCAAACAGGTTTAGACAACATAAAGTCTTCGTCAGCTTCATCTTCACTAAATATATCCACAAAAGGATGCTCTTCTATTTTCTCTTGAGAAGTCATAATACAAAATACTGCAATGAGAAAGAGTGAGATTGTTGAAGTGTTTAATTTAGTCGGAACAGGTGGGCAGGCTAGGGAGAACTAGAACATCCTGTCAGTTTGCTTAGCCCAGAAGCCTTTCACACCACTAACCACATGGCTTTTCCTAGTAACTGCAAATTAAACTCATGTGTTAAAATCATAATAGGCTCTCAGTTTAAGATAAAAAGCAAAATCCAGTTATATGTTGTAAAAAAGATAGCTAAACCAAAATGCTTCTGAAAGACTAAAGGGAAAAACGTATATGTATACATGCACATACGCATACATGTTATGATGTGTATATTTTATCAAAGATCAAATTGAATATGTAATACATACACACGCATCTATTTGTGTGTGCGTGTAGGGACTATCAATGGGTCTAAAATAAATCCTAATGAAAATAATAAAATATGTAGAACTGAAAAATAATGAACATAATGGGTACCAAAACTTGTATAATACAGCTAAAGTAGTATTTAGAAGCCTTAAATACTTACATTGGAACTAAAGAATGTCTGAAAAGTAATAAGCTCATAACTTAAGAATTTTGAAAAAAAGAAAAATATATTTTAAAAATTAATAAAATCAAATACAAACATTATATAAAGAGGACCAACAAAGCTAAACAGTGGTATTTTGAAACAACTTATAAATAAAAAAGCTCTGTCAAGGTTGATCAAGAAAAAAAGAAGATAGAAGATGCAATTAAACAATATTAAACATTAGTTTTTTAGAAGCGTGTTTTCTTACATCTTAAAACTAAGATTTTGGCTTCCGGCCAAGATGGAGGCATAGGCAGACGCACTGTGTCTCTTCTCACAACCAAATTAAGGACAACAAAGATTTAGAAACAAGAAAACAACCAGATCTCAGAAAATCAAACTGTTTGGAAGTCCAACAACGATTCATCCAGACCGGTAAGAGGGGCGGAGTCGCGGCAGGAAAAAGCGGAGGTGCGGACGGG